>BHFT01008746.1:0-14317 GCA_004320025.1 Laticauda laticaudata
CCCCCCCCCCCCCGTTACTTATGGCAGCCGATAAGATGCAAAGCAATAGCAGAAGATCTTGAAGGCTGACATTGAAGGCTGATCTGAAGCTTTCTGGTAAATCAGAAATTGAATTCCACTCATTGAAAAAAAAAGAAACCTGTAACAATTCTTAGTACAGATATAACAATGGACAATATAGCAATTTAGACTTAGAGAAATGTACCACAGAAGCAGTAAATTGAGATAAAATCACAGATAGTAGTGGAATTAAAATGCTGAATGGCCAAAACTTTGACAATATTTGTATCCACTTCAAAGACAGTCTGTATAAAAAAAATTACTATTATTATCATTGATAGGCAGCAATGGACCTGTATGGAATTGAAGGAACCAACTTTACAGAAGGTAAAGGGAAATAGAACTATTACCGTGTTTCTCCAACATTATGACCTCCACTAATAGGAAGGCGCAGCATGATTTCTAGGCATGAGGTGAAATTATGCCCCACCCCCAAAATTTAGGCAGGAGGGACAAAACTTGCCTTTAGGAGCGCCCTGCAGGTAGCCTAGGCTATAATACCCCGATCTACTACAGATAGAACATCGGCTGATAGAAGCTCCCCGAAGGCAGAGTCATCAGCTGTTTCTATAGGCTGATAAAAGCGGCCTTGTGGTGACCACTCATGCACACTCCCCTCACCACAAAGCCATTTCTATTGGCCAATGGAAGCTCCCCAAAGGCAGAGTCACTAGTCACTTCTATCAGCTGATGGAAGTGGCCTCGGGGCGAGCACCCACGCACACTCCCCTTGCCACAAGGCCATTTCTATCGGACGATGGAAGCTGCCCAAAGGCAGAGTCACCAGCCATTTCTATCAGCTTATGGAAGCTCCCCAAAGGCAGAGTCACCAGCCATTTCTATTGGCAGGTAAAAGCAGCCTTGGGTGAGTACTCACGTGTACTCCCCTCACCACAAAGCCATTTCTATCGGCCAATGGAAGTGGCCTTGGGGTGAGCACTCACACACACTCCCCTCGCTACAAAGCAGTTTCTATTGGCTGATGGAAGTTCCCCAAAGGCAGAGTCACTAGCTGTTTTGGGGTGAGGTGTGGCTATGCATCAGGTTCCCAACTGCAAACTCAATCGCGTACATATGCTGTTGTCAGAGTAAATATCAGACGACCCCAAGATTCCCGCTGCATTTCTGCTTCCCTAGCCAGCTGCTTTTCTTCATCCCCTCACTTCGCTCTATTTCCCCCCACCTCCGATTTCCCACTGCCAGCACTTGGATCACAGGAGGGTCGCTAAAGAAACTGTTGTCTTCTCCTGTTCCACTCTTTTAAACTTCTCTCTTCAGTCTTGGAAATCCTGTCCTGGGGACCCCATCCCAGCTCTAACCCTGCTTAGCTTCCAGCCTAGACAACCCCCCCCCAGGTGCACTCTGGGAATCCAAGGACCAGTTCTACCTCCCCATCTCTGACGATTGAGCAGAGCCTTTGGGGAGCTTCCATCGGCCAATAGAAACTGCTTTCTGGCGAGGGGAGTGCATGTGACCGCTCACCCCAAGGTCACTTCCATTGGCCGATAGAAGCGGCCTCATGGAGAGGTGAGTGCACATGGGGTGCTGTAGATGGGGGTGTGCTTGCGGGAGGAAATTATGTCACCCCTGAAAAGACGTTCCAGCCGTTTTTTCGGGGATCAAAAAAAAAGACTGGGCCTTACTTTATGAGAAACATGGTAAAAAATTAGAAATTTATTTAAGGTATAACAAAAGACCTAGCTAAGATTTTACTCAATAATTAATACATTCCTGAAAGTTTAGTGATATGTAAAACATATTACAGGGATGCAAATTATTAGGATCATGTATTTTCTAAATGTACTACTTTTCTAATACTGTTGGATCAGCTGCTGACACTAATTGTGTAGTATGGATTTCCTTGGTATTGCAAGACAGCATAGGAAGGACTTAATTCTCTGCATGGAAGCTTTGCTGAAAATAGTATAATAGGAACAACCATGTCATCCAACATTAACTATTTACAACCAGCAGTCCTAATTGTGTGGGGAAAATAAGCACTGTTGTGTAAGTTATTTAATAAAAAAAATCCTTGAGCAGAGGAGCTCCAAAATGTTCCTTCGATTAATAAAGCTTTGTTTGGAAGATATTGTCTACCTGAAGATCAGCTATCTATCAGAGTGATGCTTTTAAAAAGTGCACCCTTGCTATTTCTGGACTTTGCATCTAGCATAGCGAAGAGCAAAGGATTGAAGGGTTTTAGTCTGATACATTTAGGAAGCATAAAATTGACTGGTCTCATGTAGACACAAAAGAAAGCCTCTGCTCTTTGATCATTATTCCAATTGTGGTTGGAATGTGCAGGTTGCTTACTGTTTCATAAATAGAATTAACCCTTACTTCCTTTTGTAATGGGATCTTTCCTCCTTGATTGTACAGTCTGTTAAACCATAAAGCTGATGAATCACATCTTCCAGCAGAATTGCAGTATTTTGAAAAACAAGTCATCTGTGTGCCTTCTTTTGCATTGCTCTGTAAAAGCCCTCAGATAAAACTGGTTCAACTGCTGCACAGATGACATCATAACCATTACACAGTTTGGAAATACTAATAATAAGGACTAATTTGCTAACAGGTTGGATGCAGGTGAACAAGATGAAATCCAACCTGGGCAAAATGGAGTTACTATTAGTAGAAAACCAGTTCTCTAGAGTAGGAAATTTGGAAAGAATTACATTCCAACAGAAAGAGAATGGAAGTGTTTTCTCCATGGCCAGATTCCTTTTTGTTGTTGTTGTTGTTGTTATTGTTGTTGTTGTTAATGGTGAAGTCAAGGAATATATATGTCCAATTATTTATAGTCACCTCTGAGTATAAATGAGTCAAGGGTTATCCATTACTGTGACAATCCCCAAAAGGAGATCTTCCTTTAACCTACCAGAAACAGGAAGTGGAACAAGGAAAATTGGTTTCACCTTTATAGGAAAACAAGATGGCATTCAACTTCAGTGGTAAGAGTGAGACTTGCCAGTTCTCTGAGGATGAGGGATCTGAGGTATGTGAAGAGGTGCTAGACTAAAAGTAAATTGCTTTAAAATAATCTTGGTCTATTCAGTATTAAAAGCTGAAGGAAAAAAACTTTACCACATAGTGTTAGAACAAATATCAAAAGACTTAGCCCTTGTTCATGGCCAAGGTTTCTAATTAGCATGCATATTGAATCTCTTATACCCAATAAAATCTTTCCAGATATCAGGTTGGGTCTGTTCTTTCTTTTGACAACTCAAATTAGGAGTGTTACAATATAATTACAGGTTATTGCAATGCACTCTACATAATATGAATTCTGAAAGCATTAGTGCGATAAAATATTGCTGCGAAAGAAGAATAATGCAGTATAGCTTTTCCAGAAGGACAGGCTTCAGGCCATCAACTTGAACTATTTCTGTTTGTAAAGCATGGCATCTATAACAAATGCTTGGCAGTTAATATCCCATGGATATTCAGTATTGCTGGTGGAGAGATTCTACATTTGTACAAACTGAATGATTATCTGGCCAATTAACACATTTGTTCAATGTATTTACGACTTACTTCCTTTGTGTGACCAAATGGTTAGACCCACAAAGAATTTGTCTCTGGAACAGAAGCACTCAGTGTGCATGCAAAATAACATAATATAATAATGATAACAACAATAACAACAACAACAATAATAATGATGATGATGGTGATGATGATGATGATGTATACAGCCAATGAAAGGGGAAGTAAAAAATAATGAAAGGGATAAATAATAATATTGCAACCACACCCTATGGATTAATATTCATACATATTAGACAAAAAACTTAGAAATCACTGCATTTTGTCAACTTGAGAATTAGTTAACAATTAATGAGCAAAGTGATGGCATGGGAGGGGAAAAAAACTATTCTTATGTCCAGTTGTTTTGGCATGCAATGCCCTAGAGTGGTGTCCTGAGGGAAGGAGTTAAAACAGTTTATATCCAGGGTGAGAAGGGTCTGTAGATATTTTCTCAGCCCTCCTTCTGACCTGTGCAGTATACTTGTCCCAGAAGATTCTACTTTTTTTTCAGAAAGACTTCCAGAGCTTGGGGTATGAATTTAGTAATGTGGACTGTAGGTTTATCTTTTCAGAGGTTCTATCAATATACAAGGAACAAAAAGGGAAAGGGCAATGTGTCACAGAGTTTAATGTGTGACTAAAGGAGTGGTGTAAAAGGGAAGGCTTTGGTTTTATTATGTCTGCAGCTGGTCCAATGAAAAACTGTACAAAAGAGATGGTTTGCATCCATCAAAGAAAGGGGCTGGCATTTTCCAAATTCACAGATTTCCTGGGATTAAATTTAAACTGAACAGCAGGGACAGAGAATTAATGATTCAGAACATCTCTGTCTCCCAGGCAAACCTAAAACTAATAAGGATACCAGTGCATGCAAAATAGATGTTTGTGCAGGTAAGATTATCAACCTTGATGCCAACACAAAACGCAAGCATTTTAATAGTGAATGCCATACCATGCTGCACTAAGTCAAACAAGTGGCAAGAAAGTAGGGACAGGCAGGCACAATACAGGTTATGTAGACAGTAAACACAGTGTCAGACATAAAGATCTCAAGTGCCTATATACAAATGCACAAAGTCTGGGGAACAAGCAGGGTGAACTCGAACTACGAATACATGAAGGTAAATATGATATAGTTTGAATAGACAGAAACTTGGTGGGATGAAACCCATGACTGGAATATACTGGTAGAAGGATACAAAACTATTCAAAAAAAAGAAGACCCCATAAAAGAGGAGGTGGAGTTGCACTGTATGTAAAGGACCACTATATTGCTACAGAAATGCCATGAAACCAGAGATGAAAACCACCTAGAATGCATATGGGTCAATATAAAAAAAAAAAAGAATGACATGGCCATAGGCATAAATTAATAGGCCACCCAATCAAGGAGAAAAATATAGATGTCCTTTTTGCCAGCCAACTAACAAACATGCAGGAAACACACAGCAATAGTAATGGGAGACCTTCAATTATCCTGATATCAATTGGAAAACTAATTCTGCACCAAGTGAGAAATCAAATAAATTCTAACCAACCTAGCTGACAACTTTGTTGTCCAAGGTAGAGAGTGAAATAGAGGGACAGCCATACTGGACTTAATTCTTACAAACAGGGAAAAGGGATAGAGGAGTTGAAACTGCAGGAACCTTGGGGAAAGTGACCATGTCATACTAGAATTCAACATTACTCAAACACATGCAACAGAACATAGTGACAACAGAGTCTTGGATTTAAAAGAGCTGATTTCAATAAACTCAGAGAGAACTTGGGAAAGATTCCGTGGAAAAAAATCCTAAAAGGGGAAAACAACTCAAGAATCTTTGGAAACTCTCAAAAGTATGATCATAGAAGCCCAGACCCGCACAATACCACTGAGAAAGAAAAAATAAGAAATCCAAGAAGAAACCCTCATGGCTACACAAAGATCTCTCTGGCAAATTGAAAGAAAAAAAAAAGGACAAGTACAAAAAAATGGAAAGAAGGACATACAACTAAGGCAGATTATCAGTAGATAGCCAAAATCTGCAAAGATGAGGTCAGGATAGCAAAGGCTCAGAAGACAAAAAGACTTGCAACAAAAGTCAAAGATAATAAAAAAAAAGTTTTATAACAAGAAAAAAATCAAGGAAAAGTTGGTCCACAAAAGAGAGAAGATGGCAAGGAAGTAAACAGGCAACACAAGAGAAAGCAGAACTGCTTAACTTATTATTTGCATCTGTCTCACACAAAAAGAAACTATAGCTCAACCCACCAAAAACATAACTGTAAAAGACAGACCAGAAATAAAAGTTAAAATAAGCAAAAAAAAATAGTCAGAGACAGCTGTATGATCTTGATGAAAACTAATTTGCTGGGCCTGATGGATTACATCTCAGATGTTTTAAAGGAGCTGGCAGAAATCACTCAGAACCACTGCACCATATCTTTCAAAAATCCTGGAGCACTGGGGAACTACCAGAGGGACTAGAAAGAACTGATGTGGTTCCCATCTTCAAAAAGAGGAAAAAAAAAACAGACCCGGAACTATAGACCAATCAGCCCAACATCAAAATACCCGGGAAGATACTGGAAAAGATAACAAAAAAAAACAGATCTGCCTGACATCTAGAAACAAGTAAAGTAATAACTAGCAATCAGCATGGGTTTGTTGAAAACAGATCATGCCAAACCAATCTATTTCATTCTTCAACCTAGTGACTAAATAGTAGACCAGCAAAATACTGTGGACATAAATATATTTGGATTTCAGCAAGGGCATTCGATAAAGTAGACGCATAGCTGGTAGTTGTAAGCTCGAAAAAAGTGGAAATAGATAGCACCACCACAAGATGGATTCGCAATTGGCTGGCAAACCATACTCAATGAGTAGTCCTTAATGAATCTAAGTCTACATGGAGGGAAGTAAAACAATGGGTGCCACAAGGTTCCATCTTTGGCCCAGTACTCTTCATTAAACGACTTAGATGAGGGAATAGAAGGGGAACTTACCAAATTTGCAGATGATACAAGCTGGCAGGAATAGCTAAACCACAAGAAGATAGGCTCAAGATCCATCTGGATCTGACAGACTAGAACACTGGGCCATATCTAATAAAATGGAAATTCAATATAGAGAAAAATAAAGTCTTACACTTAGGCAAGAAAAACCAGAAGTATACATATAGACTGGGTGAAACCAGGCTCAATAGCAGTAACTGTGAGAGGGATCTTGGAGTCTTAGTGACAACCAGCTAAATATGAGCCCAGCAGTGTGCAGCCGCCTCCAAAAAAGCTAATGCAATCCTAAGCTTGTATTAACAGAGGGATACAGTCAAGATCAAGGGAGTACTAATACACTCTATAAAGCCTTAGTAAGACCCCACCTAGAGTACTGCATCCAGTTTGTTCACCACATTATAAAAAAAGATGTTGAGACTCTAGAAATGATACAGAGAAGAGCAACCAGGATGATTAGGGGACTGATGCTAAAACATAACAACTAACGGAACTGGGAAGGAACTGGGCTTGTCTTGTCCAGTAAAGAGAAGGACCAGGGAGACATGATAGCGTTTCCAATATTTGAGGGGCTACCACAGGAGGAAGGGGTCAAGCTATTTTTCTAAAGCTCCTCTACGGCCAGACAAGAGGAATAATGGATGGAAACTGAACAAGGAGAGATTTAACCTGGAAACAAGGAGAATTTTCTGACAAGTGAGAACAATCAACCAAATGGAACAGCTTTGGAACAGCTTGCCCTTGGAAGTTGTGGGAGCACCATCACTTGAGACTTTCAAGAAGAGATTGGACTGCCATTTGTTAAAAATGGTGTAGGGTGTCCCGCTTGGGTGGGGGGTTGGACTAAATAACCTGCAAGGTACCTTCCAACTCTGATTATATGTATCTGTATCTGTATCAGATCTTGTATGGCTGCATTTATTTTTTTCTGCAATCTTCACTATGTAAAAGAGATACCAACATTTTCTGTCTGGTTGATTCTTATGAAATCACTCGGTCACCTCTATAGTCATTTTTTTCTTTCAATGGCTTAATCCTGTTGATGTCTTTACAAGTTAGGATTCTCCTACCTGTTCCCTCTTGACTATGTAGATCTTGGGGATTTTAGAAGATCTGGGCTGTGATACCTCAGTTTCCTGTTCTGAATCTGTTGTTAAGGTGACTGCCTATTCTCTCTAGACTATTTTTTCTGAATCTATGGTTAAGGTAACTTTGGGACACATGATAAAGATCTGGCCATTCCCCACTCTTTTATCCTTACAAAAGGCCCGAAGATCTACAATAAGATGATATGGGAGTTCTGTGGATGATTCTGTTGGATACAACCAAGGAGAGTGGCTGAGGCATTTTTGTTTATACTGTTGTAATTTTTTTCTGGTTTTTTATGTTGTAAGCTAGAGTTGTAAGAGTTGTGTTCTTAGGATGGGTAGCCATATAAATCTTTTAAATAAACAAACAGCTGGTGGTCTGTAGCTGGTGCATGTCTAGGTAATACTAATTCTCTGAGGGAGACTGGTGGTTTAGAAATAGAACAAATAAATGAGAGGGAGGGAGGGAGGGAGGGAGGGAGAGAGAGAGAGNGAGAGAGAGAGAGAGAGAGAGAGAGAGAGAGAGAGAGAGAGAAGTTCCAGCAGGTTCTCTTCTCCATCATAGAGTGTCTCATCAAAAGTCCTGTTGAGTTCAGTGAAGTCATCCAAAGTTAATATCAGCAAAAATGGCTCTTTCCTCCAAGTTTCAAAATATCCTAAGTAAATTAGCAGTTATTAGATGAGAGTCCTCTTTTACATTGGAAATTAGTTAAGATACAGAAAATGATCAAAAATAAACAGCTATTTCACTCACTAGATGGATATAAACAAACCCTAAAGACCTATGTAGGGACAAGTACTTTTTAAAGTTATTCATAACTGGTTTGGAATGAGGAGTGAAGTGAGGAAGATTGGTTGGTTTAACATAATAATCAATATAAAATGGTGAGAACAAAGACATATTTTGCAGAGCTCCAAACAAACCTCTTCATTACTCAGAACAAATATTACAATGCAGTTCACTGTTAAGAAGGAATATAGAAGGGGAAAAATACAAACTTGTTCAATGAGTGCTTCATCAAACTTGATGGGTGTTCCATCACTGGATGTTTTTAAGAAGAGTCTATTATTTGAAATAGTATAGGTTCTACTGCTTGAGTAGGAGGCTGGATCTCCAAGGTCCCTTCCAACTCATTCATTTCATTCTAAGTGCTGAAAGGTTTGAACTAGCAGAGAATAACTGGGAAACAGCTCTTAGAGCGATGGTGGAGAACACAATAAAGAAGTTGGAACAGGAAACTGTTATAAATCCAGATTACATGCTCAAAATAATTAGGGAAAGTCGGGAATTACATTTCAGTGATCTTTCCCAGATTTTGGAACAGGGGACTTTGTGTTAACAGGAAGCATACTATTTCCTAGCTTAGGGTGTTTGCTCCTTTGATGTTGTGGATCTGAAAGAAATGTTAAATTCTATGATAGGGTTATTATTACAAAGTCGTTAGAAATGAAGTGTGAAACAATGCTAATTTTTTTTTCTGATTAAACACATTGTGATAAAAAGCAACCATTCAGGACAACTGGAGAACAATATGTAAGAGCTTTATTATGAAGCTTTGCAAAAGGGAATTCCGCCCTTGGGCAGAAGACATGGTTCCCAGGAAGATTGGGGTCTATATATAGGTTCAAATATACAGTCTCTGCCCCTTTCCTGGGTTCACAATCTATCCAGCTATGTATCCAGTTATGCAACACCCCTATTTTTGTAGTATAACATCTGTTTCCTCGTCCTGTTTACCTGTTTCCATTTCCAGGAATCTCCATCATTAACATGATACTGGTCAGCATAACCCACCAAATAACCTTTATACAATACAATAGAGAATTCTTACATAATATTCCAGTAAATTATCTTAGGTTAACACAGAGGTTAAAAATGGTGTTACCATAATGTCATATTTTTACAGGTATAATTCTACATATCACACACAGACACACATGGATACCAAAACTATAAATGCAATACATCCATATGCTGCCAAAATAGGTTTCAAATATTCAATTGAATAGAAATTATAAAAATCCAGAAACAACTTATTCTTTCACAACTCATGAAAACATAAGTAATAAACAACAATTCCAACAAACCACAAACAAACAGACCCCCCCCCCCCCCCCCCNAACAAAGCTTCCTAATAAACGATAGCTGGCCATTCACCTGAAGCCATGTTGCACTAAAAGCCCCCAATACACGAAACACAATGTTGCCAGCTAATCAAGATAAAAAAACACTACAAAACAGACAGAAGATATTAGAAACACAAATCAAACAGAACACAGCAAACTCCAAGACCAATAAACACAGACCAAGATTCCCAACCAATCAGGATGAAGAAAAAACATTTTAACAAAGCATGAGGCTAGCACCAAATTTAAAACAGAAATGGCTGTGAAAGCCTGACACAGAGACGAACCGAATACACAAGCCTGATGATGATAGATGAGGTCTAGGTGTGTTCGGGTCTTTTCCCATGTAAGATTAAGAGTATCTTGGCGACGTTTCGGTGAGGTCCCACTCAGGCTGGTGCCTGATATGGGAAAATACCCGAACAAAGCTGAATACCATATTTATAAATACCTGCAAACACACACAAATTTCAAGGGACGTTCATTTGAGACAGAGTGGCTGGCTGGATATGAACAAGCCTTTTAACATTTTAATTATTGGAACAGGTTGCTGCAAAGATTATTTGAATTTATAGAGTAATCTCTATAAAATACTTTACTATAGTTTTTTATATATTATTCAAAAGCAGAGGGTACAAATAAGATAGAAGAAACAGAAGTAACAATAAGCAAACAAAACAGCACTCTACTAAGTTAAGAAGAGAGAACATACCTTTAATGAGTGACACACATTTTCATTGTGCATCTTATATTAAATGTCTGGATACCAGTATAGATTCAGATATTGAGTTTCTTAGCATGAAAAACACTCCTTAGGTAATTATAAGGAACTATTTAAGATATTTATTGCAATAGTGAACGTTATATCATAGAGTAGGTATAACGGTGAATTATATATCATAGATTAGGTATAACGGTATATGGAAAGGCCTTGGGAGATGGGACAAAGAGATGTCCATTAGGGAATAATTAGATAAGAGAAGGCATGGATAATGGGAGGAGCAAGAAGCTTGGAAAGGATCCTCCCTAGTACTGTGTTTCTCACAAAATAAGGCCAGGCCTTATTTTTTTTTTGAGCCCCGAAAAAAAGGCTAGGATGTCTTTTTGGGGGTGAATTAATTTCTCTTTCCCGCCCCCCATGCACCAGCACGTCTCCAACAACAGCATCTGAGTCACTCCCACGTTTCCCTCATCCCCATAACAACAGGGAAAAAAAAGATTTTGTGGTACCTGGAGCACCATGCACTGCGTTTTGGTTTAATCCCGAGCAGCTGGGTGGGCGTGAGAAGAGCCGAGCGAGTGTCTTTACTGCTGCTACCCTTGGTGCTCCAGCCTTGGGCTCTGCAAGTTTGCAAAAGTCCCAGTGCGCAGCCCGTTCCTGCATTCCAAGCACCCAGGCCAAGCTTCAGCTGTCCCTCTCTCACCAGCGCCGTCTCCAATAACAGCGGCAGCAGTGGCGGGAACCATGGAAGTTACAGAGGCAGCTCCCCCACCCGAGAAGTGGCTAAAATGCTTCCACGGTTCCTGCCACTGCTGCCACTGTTATTGGAGATGGCACTGGCGAGAGAGGGACAGCTGCAGCTTGGCCTGGGCACTTGGAATGCAGGAACGGGCTGCGCACCAGGACTTTTGCAAACTTGTAGAGCCCGAGGCTGGAGAACCAAGGGTAGTAGTAGCAAAGACACTTGCTTGGCTCTTCTCACGCCACCCAACTGCTTGGGAAAACGCAGCGTGTGGTGCTCCCAGGTAACTCAAAATCTTTTTTTTCCTGTTATTACAGAGGAAAAGCGGGAGTGATGTAGATGCTGTTGTTGGAGACGGCACTGGCAGGAGAGGTGCCAGCACTGCTGGGAACCATGGAAGCTACAGAGGCCTGAGAAGCAGCTGAAACGCTGCCAGACATCCACGCCGACTCTGCCCGCCTGCTGACCCAGGTAAGGGAGGGGTAAGGAAGCCCTCCATGCTCCACCATGGTGTTAGGAGCGGCTGATGGTGAGGCATAGCTGCCCGCGGGGCACTCCTAGTGGCAAGTTTCCCCCCCATTTCCCCCCCACCCTCCCCCCCCAATTTTGCATGTTTTAAACTAGGCCTAAATTTGGGGGGAGGGGCTTAATATCATTTTATGCCTAGAAAACAAGCTGGGTCTTCCTATGGGGGGGCGTATTGTTGGAGAAACACGGTACCTCAGGAGTTTTACTTCCAGACCTGCAAGCTTCCTTTAATGTTAAGTCGAATTAGCTTATCAGGTTGTTTTATCTGATAAGGTTGACAATATAAAGTCCATGAGCCAAATCCATCCCACCATTTCTATACAGTCTGCAAGTTGAGAATGGATGACTGAGAGATAACAGATTGCCAGACCTAAACCAAGAGATAGAGATAAAAGTAGGGTGTCATACCAGTGGCCCCCATGCTAGTGATTTTGTGCCATTCAATGGATACCACATTTCGTGGTCTTCAGTACTGGTGGTAGATTAGGGGATGGATCTGATCCTTTATAGAAAAAGTACAGGCCATTAACACAGAGGATTTCATTTTACATCATGTGTGTGTGTGTGTGTGTTTCAAAATATCTATTTTTCAATCTCATGAATCCAAGATTAGTTCAGACTTTTCCATTCTGTGTCAGATGATGGCTTCTTCTTTCTCCTTCGCTTTATCTGTGTTAAGTGATTCATGGTCTAAGGAAGCATTTGCTTGTATAAACTGTAAAGTCTTGAAAATGCTTGAAGACTTGGTTGTTTTTGCTATAACTACAGCTTTCCAAGGCTAGGCCTCTGGAATTATTTAAGACATTAATCTATAATGCATTGGCACTGGATACTTCTGAAAGTCATTTCCAACACTAATGATATACTTTTGGCAAGCTGCAAGACGCTAGTAATTTCTTCTACTATAATAATAAACCCATAATTCATCTCTGTAACCCCTTTTCCTTTTACCACCTAGTGTATTGACACAGTCAGCTAATAGCCATACATTGACCTTCTTTACCCCACTATGAAGCCTGAAAATCAAGTTCTGTGGAGCACAAAGGTGATTATAGAGAATTTGGCTGATCAATATTTTCAATATAAGATTTAAGTGGTTCATTTTTAAAAGAATCTCAGACTCATATTGTGTGTGTGTGGTTTTCTTTTTCAGATAGGAATGGAGTCTTGAGGAGTTTTAGACATTTTTGGAAATTGAAGAGAAAATACAGTCTCACATAAAGTTCCTTATATTTCTCAATTAGCACTTTTCTCCTAATATAATATACAGTATAATATACAATTATAAAATGGCATTTGTTTGCAAGTTTGCTTGTTTTGTCTAGCAGCAATTCTATTTGGACCATTATCTTGTTTTTATCTTGTGAGAATATTCTCCAAAAAAAGGACTAGCAAAAATTAACAAATTGACTCATCTGTGGAGTTTGTCATTAAGTTAATCAATGGGAAATGATTGTCTGTAGGCTTCAAAGAGAAAAATAATTCGCTAGAAAGTTCGCTAGTTGTTTGATCATTGTTAATATTGTACTCTGAATTCAGAACAATCAAGCAGAGAGTAAATATTATTGATTTGCTTCTGTGAAAAACAATTGTGCACTGTTAAGTTCCCCAAACTGTTACAATCATAATAAACTTGAGAAGCAGTGAAAACTGGATAGCCTTCTAAGTAGGACAAGCCCCCACCAATACATCGTCCCATTGTATACAACAAGGCTGCAAAACTCATGGCTCACAGGCCAAATGCGTCACGTACTGGCCACATGCCCGGCCAGTTTAGTGAAGGGGAAAAAGTTCTGATACATCATATGATGCCACTGTGATGGTGTGAGTTTGGCACTCCTGGTAAACAAGCATGTGCTTCTGCTGTACTCCAAAACTGATCCCTTTGGGAATTGTGTATAAAATTGTGGAAGTGTTAGTATCCAGAGGAATAAAATTAATCTCCTTTATAGATTCTTCAACTCAATTTTGTCACCTGAAGATCATTTCCATCTTCACCATTACAGTCCAAATGAATACAAGAAGACTTCTTGTTTTTGAAAAATCCACAACTTCTCAACAAAAAGGTAAAAGTTTCCCTGTACAGTCATGTGCAAGTCTTAGGTGCAGGATCATCTCTGTTTCTGAGCTGAGGGAGCCAGCATTGTCTGAAGACAGTTCTGTGGTCATGTGACCAGGATAGATAAGGAAATAAGGAGACACAGAACAGCAATTGTAAGGCCTGGGATCAAATGGGGATTTGAGGGCAAATAACTATGCTTCTGTGGGCAGTTTTAGAAACATGCAACAGACTTGCATTTTGAATGCAAGTAGGAGTTTTGTGCTGATTTTTTTTAATTGAACTGTCAATGCAGCCACAGATCTTATTGCAGAATACATTTTAACAATTATTTCATTATCCAATTTTCTCTATGCTGAATTTTTTCAAAACTTCTGGTTTGAGCTTCTTCAGCGACAGACCGAAACTGTGTCTTTGCGCAGTTTCGATCCATGCTCGCCACTGGAGTGCCCCGAGCCGGCTGGTTT
>BHFT01008748.1:0-27046 GCA_004320025.1 Laticauda laticaudata
TTTTTCTCTTGTGCACAAACTGGAACACTTTCTTATTTAGCAGAGCTACTGAGTTTGAGACACACTTTCTTATTCAGTTCAATGGGCCATCCAACATGACTTCAGTTCTCCTCACAGTTGGAATATATAAAGTAAAAAAGTTTAACATCCTTTTCAGAGTAACAATGTTTTTGTTATGACAGATTATAAAATAATTGATCAATTATATACTATTGAGTCATTTTTTATTTCCTTATGATGATTTATCTCTGTTATTTCAAGACTCCCAATAGGGTACTTTTTGCCCCTATAACTGAGTCTTTGCTGCTGGTCATCCTCTTCTTCTGCTTCATTGTACTTTTTGTAGTGTGTAGTGTGCAAAAGGAAGGCCTTCTTTAGGGAACTACGGTAGATCTTTGTATAATTGACTGAAATAGGATAATTTGAACCTTGTTACAGTATTTGTACCTGGAATGAAAATGCTTAGTTTATTTATTTGATGATCCATTAACATGTTTTCTTAGCTGTCTATTGTATCCTCAGGAGACTTCTCCAAGCCAAAGTTCAAAGGTGTCAATATTGTTATTGTCCTATTTCTTTAAAGTCCAACGTTTGCTTCCATAGAGTGTCACAGCATGATTCTAATTAGATGCAGCACTGCATCTGAACATCTTTTCTAAGACCCTCAATAGCTCCTCTATCAGTGCTAGTTGATGGTGTATTGCTTATTCCTTTACTATTGATAGTTGATTCTAAAAAGCTACTTTGCTAGTTCTGAGGCTGGTGATTCTGATTGTTGTCATTAGTTGGTCTTCTTTATATTTAATTTTAGTCCCATTTTTCTACTATGTTCTTTTACTAGTACTAGGGCTTGCCAATGCTTTGCATTTTTAGTTAACAGGGTTGTAATGTCATCAACACAGTGTAGGCTCTTGATGTTTCTTTCTCCAGTTTTAAAACATGCTTATCATTTCCAATTATACTGATCGTCCTCTACATGTGAACATCATGGAGCCTGCTCCTTATGTTGTTGTAATGGTCATAAAACAGGTAAATCATGGAAACTGATCAAAACTGAAATGCTGCAAATAACCATAAATGCCATAGTATTGATGTGCATCTGAAATTGGGTCACATAATCACAGGGTGGATCTGATTTTCAAACACAGATTGTAAGTCCCTGTTTTTGAGTCAATTGTAACTTCAAATGGCTTCTGTATAATCTTTTGGCATCAACTTGCAAAGAAATGTCAGCTTACAGTTCAGTATATGTATGTGAACAATAAACCATATTTATTATCTGTATTATTGAGGTCAGAACATTATGAAGTTTTGAAGAATGTAAGAGAAATTGCTTTTTAAAAATATATTGGCCCCAAAGAATGTGAGATTAGTTAAAAATAGTGGTAAAAGCAAAACAAATGAGATCTAGGCAGAAAAGTTCAAATGTTTCACTCTTACAAGCCTGGCTTTGACTCTCTCTGTGTTTTTTAACATGCTTGCAATGTTTAATTATGGTTGACAACTCTCTTTTCTTGGATGCAGTCTTTATCATTCATAGCTGCACCTTTGTTTAATTTTTTAATGTTGAAAATAACTCCACAAATTTGACCGGGGCAGATGGTAGATTACTTCATTTAGGTGGGCTTTTGATAAATCTTGCCAGAATTTGCATATTCTTCATAATTAGGATGAGGAATTTTCAGATTTTAAAAAATTTGAACGTGGGAGAATGTGGGCTGGTGATTCTGATTGTTGTCATTAGTTGGTCTTCTTTATATTTAATTTTAGTCCCATTTTTCTACTATGTTCTTTTACNCTGATTGTTGTCATTAGTTGGTCTTCTTTATATTTAATTTTAGTCCCATTTTTCTACTATGTTCTTTTACTAGTACTGGCAGAAGATAAGTATCTCCTCAGCTCTTCTTCGTATTCCTCTTTTTATTACCTAAAGAATAAAATGCAAAATAAATAAAAAAATCTAGTGATGACCATGTCTGTTATTTATAAATAATCTCTGAACTTGATATGGGATTTCAGAATTAAGTGGCTGTATGCTACTGTAGGACATGGGATAAATTTTTGAGACCATCCTTTGAAGAGGTGTTGTTCAATTTCTTCTCTTTCTGTAGGATCACCTCCGATAGTCATAAGAAGAAGAATTAACTATTTGTAATTCTATCACTAAGAAGACTTCTCTAGTAATCGAAATGCCTGTTGCCTCAACCAACTCTGAGACAGGTAAGAACTTATACCTATCTCTGATTCATATTTTTCCAGCCTGGTATTTTCCAGAAATCTAAAGGTAAATCTAGAACAAAACTGGAGGGCATGAGGTTGATTATTGCACTTTCTATGAGATAAAGCAAAGATTTGTAGGTATTTCATACTGCTCCCATAATTTCTTGTCAGTATCAACTGGATTTACAGGAGTTCAAGTTGGAACTTTCCAGAAAACTACAATGTTCCTAATCCTTAACAAGTTACCCCATTTTCTGCATTTGCCAAAATTCTGAATCACAGATTGTGCCAATGAACTAGTCACAAACTGTTTTATTTCCAATACTTAGTGATATTCTCTGGTTAGTAATCATAATAAAGACATATGTATGCAGATAAACTAATAGATTGCCTGGATTCAGCTAAAAAGTAATCAAATTTAACAGATTGTGCAAATGCAGCTTCTAGGTCTTTGACCTGGTTTACTGGGTTGTATAAACCCAGCTATTCTGCTTTTACATTTTGCATTAAGATTTTGCTCTTACTCTCTCTTAGTCTTTTTCATTTGGTGAAGACAGCCAGCCCTAGAACTCATGAGATATTTTGATTTAAAATTCCCAATAGATCCAGGGATTAAGGATTATGAGTATGTTCCTATACATACTCGAGATGACACACAAGATGGCTAGCCCAGCCTGTTGCTTTTTCACTAGGACTAGGGGAGATTTGGTGTTAATGAAGCCCAAGCAATAATAGGAGGTAGCGGGCTGCAGAGATTAAGGTTTTTGTCTGGAAGGGAGAGAGGCCTCAGTTCCCAAGTCTAGCCTTTGCCATTGAAAGATTTGAAGCCTCTCTGTCAGCATCTCATAAGTTTGTTGGCTGTGGAGATATCTGTATAAGCTACTTTCAGGTCTTGGAGAATAATTACAAATGAAGAGTTTTCTGCAATATTGGATCCATGATTAATTATGCAAACAATCTATGTCTGGATAAACAGAGTGCTGATAAAATTTAACTAGCTTTCTCTGGATCTGCTGCACATTTCATTGCTGATTGCCTTATTCTTTGGATCTAGAGCAGGGTGTCAAACTCAAGGCCTATGGGCTGGATCTGGCCCATGGTGTGCTTAGATCTGGTCCACAGGGCCGTCCTGGAAACAGCGAAAGACCAGCTTGCAGTACTTCTGCCTGCCTGAGCTCCATTTTTGGCTCCAATGGCCTCCTGCAACCCTCTGACAGGAAAATGGAGTTTGGGAGGGCCGCACAAGACCCTCCAGAGCTCCGTTTTTGCTGGCAGAGTGCTTGGGCCACCACAGGCATCCCTGACACAAATGACATCAAGATAGCAATGCCCATCCTTGCCACACCCACTCTGGCCATATCCACCCAGCCACCATGATATAGCCCTCAATGAAATCAAGTTTGACACCTCTGATCTTGAAGAGTTCTAGCTCTTCAAGATATCATATTCCCCCCCCTCTCTTAATTGTTGCATTGTATGGGTAGAATTATTGTTGATTTTTCAGATATACCTGTTTTATCTCAATCTATTGTCACATGGACACATGCTCAGCTTTGTCCTGGCATTGTTCCCCTTGTTCACACAAAAGCAAAGAACTTCTTTTTTAAATTATAGGATAATAATTTGAACATACCATTAGTTAGAATTCAGCCAAGATATCATAATCTAATGAAAACAACTGTTTCCTGCATTTGACAAGCCTATTTTATATCCAGAAACTTAAAATGATTTTGAGAGGGAATGGAAACCCAATAAGCCTTCAGCCTGTCTCTGTGCACTATTATATCAGAATTAGGTTACTGACCATTACTTTTAAGCTTGGAACAAGATTTATTTATTAATGAAATATTTCTTTGTCCTTCAGAGATGGGCAGGGTTTTCCCCTCAGATAGTAATAATTAAATCTCCATTTCAGTTTCCTAAAAAAATCAGCAAAATAGCTCCAGTTCTGACGCCATTTGTGGAAACCAGATGAAATTTTACAAATTTTTATTTAAGAGGTAATCAAGCCTCTTTCTAAATACAATAAGATGATTGAAGTGGGTTGGTTTTGCATCTCCTGAAGTAAAATTGAATATTGAAAATAATCTCTCCATAAAAACAATTCCTGATTTACTACTGATTTTTGAAGAGGAAGAAAATATAGAGGGTTAGATTCAAAAGCCAAAATTATTCTTTCCAGATTTATAATTCTATGAAATTGCTGGTTTTGGTTTTGTTTATGTTCATACTTATACTTGTTATCTTGTACATATTTGACAAGCAAACAAATAAATAAAGAGTAGCCCGCTAGTTGCTTGACTTAACTTGAGAAAGCATCTGAGGAATTTCTGAATTCCTAAGTTTTCTACCCTTTTTTAAACCAGGGTAGAGAACAGGATACCAATAGGTTTCAACATAAGGCATTAGGGAATACATGAAACAGAAAATGATGTTTTGTTTTAAACCTGAAACAAATTCATCATGTTTTAGAAGGTTTGTCATAGCATATCTCGGTAGGCAGAAGATTGGCAGAAGTTCTTGGCTGCTCCAAGTTTTGCCTAAAACAAATCCTGGAGTGTCTTACAAAGTGATTGGACCTTGTCCTTTCTTCCATGCTCCTCTGCTTGGTTTGAATATTGGCCTACCTGCCCATCTTCCCAGTGCCTTTCTTGTCCTATTTCTCTTTAACCCTTTCCATCTCCAGTGTCATTGGTTTTCAGTACGACCTAGAGATCGGCCTCAACTTTCAACTTGGTTGCTTAATGACCATTCAAAGTTATGTCAGAACCTCTAAAAGGTATGAGCAATTTCTGATATCCCCCTCATGGTCATGTAACTGCATTTTGGTCACTTAGAATCAGCCTGCATCTACAGCTTTTTGAACATTCTGCAGTCATGTGATCCTGATTTACAAAGTTTTTGCTAGAAGCCAGCGTTCACTTCCAGTTTTCAGCAAAAAATCAAAAACAACAGCAAATGATGCTTAACAAGCATGGCATTCACTAACATTTGGCATCCCATTTTAGGCTGTCATAACTTATGACTGTAATGGGCAGGCTCCATTACAGTTGTAAGTTGAGGACTATATCCAGTCAATTCTCCCATACCTAGCTAGTTTGCCGCCTTGGTGCATCAAAGATAGGTGCACAAAGTTCTAACAAAATAAACTAGAAATGTAGGTTGTCAAGACTGCATTGTGTCTAGTATGTGTAGATTTCCCTGATATTGTATGGCATACAATGAATGAATGAATGAATCAATCAATGAATCAATCAATTGGCATGGCAATCAGTGCCTTTGGTTTTTTCGTGCCTAATCCAGAAATACATCTTCCAGAGTTGACATTATTTGGTCTGGATGGCCCAAATTTACACATTTCAGCCTGGTTGTAACCAAAGGTTTGGAAATTGTTCAGTAACCATGAAACTCAAAGAATGTAGTAACCACCAAGCTATGGCATGGTTTGGAGGTTGCAATAGATCTCTAAGAATTCTCATGGAAACTGATCTGAACTCTTTGGGCTAATGTACAGATTGGTACTTTTCCACCCACACTTTCCAAATGTTCTAATATGTTTCTTGACTAAAAAAACACAACCCCAAAATTCTGTCAATCCATCATTGGAGAAAAAAAATATAATAAGGAAAACTTTTCACACAATTTTACAAAAGTCACAGAGAATTATAGAAATAGAACAAAACAGATTTACTTAAGATTCTGCAAAATGGATTGACTAATTCAACCATGCTTTTTCCTTTAAATTATATAAAATAAAATTATTAATAATAATGGATGAAAGCAACATAATAAAATAAGTACAAGTGTCAAATTCAGTATGCTTTAGTTAAACCAAAGGATTTGGTTGAAAACAAGTATAAAGTCGATATGTTGTTTTAAAAAGACGGGACAAAGATAGGAGAAAATATGAAACTATAAATCATTACATAATTTCATAAAAATCTATTATTTAACCGGATGAGTTGCTTCTCTTATGCTACAATAGCAACAGCACTTAGACTTATTAAACTTCACAGAGACTTCACTTAGACTTCACAGTGCTTTACAGCCTTCTCTAAGCAGTTTACAGAGTCAGCATATTCCCCCCAACAATCTGGGTCCTCAAATAAATCAAAGAAACAGGATCAGATTGCTTGGAAAATCCTCTTTGTTGTCATTTGTTGAATTACAGGGAATCAGGTGGCATATACATTTAGTATCTTAGTTATTATTATTACTATCTTTGTAAGAGTCCTTATTAGCTTTCAGATATTGAGTAGGGATACATGTTAAACATCTATGTTGCCTATTGGCAGGATTGGTCCTTTTAATGTTTGTTTGGTTTATTGATTTTTGTGCCATCAAGTTGTTTGCTTCCTATCCTGTTTCTTTGAAATCCATAGGAATATCATAGCTTGCACAATTCTCATCTTTGTAGGTATGTTGAATAATACTTTTGTTAAAATCAATTGGCTTCATTAGTCTGACAATATGCAACTATGTGTGGTAAAGATAATTAGCATTTATTTTAGTAACACTCTTGATTACTGTCTTTTCCCTTAGGTATCTTGCAGAATCTCAGCGTATACATGCATTATGTCTCTGAACAATGCAGTGCCCATTAGCCATACATATAAATAAAAGCTCGAATATTGCCATTCATTTTCCATGTACTTGCCAAGATGAAATGTATGCTAACTGCAACAATTTTAAAATTACATTGTGAAAGAAACTGGGCAGGATTCAGTATTGAATTAATAATACATTAACATACTATTAAGAAAACATATTAGATCGTAGTAGAGTGAATAATAAATTTATAGAACTGTATTTTGGAGGTCACCGTATCTACCTTCTGCTTAGGAATTTCAAAATTTGATTTAAAAAGTTGTCAACAAGTTTCCAATCTGGGTCATGTTTTTTATTTATGAAATATTTGGAGATGAGCTAAGGAATCTGCATTCTAAGAACCATACTGTGAGGTCAGCTCGTTTTGCAATCACTCCTAATTTGGACTGTGATCCTATTTAGCCCAAATATGATTTTATTTGACTTATTTCTTATTTCCTCAAATAAGTTTGGCCTATGAGGAAAGTTTCATATTGACATTATTGAGTTTAATTTCAAGATACATTTTGAATATTGTAAGAAAAGGGATATGCTGTACCTGAGTTTGAAAAAGGAGAATTATATCAGCTTTAACCTAAGTTTATTTAGAACTGTGAGAATAACTCAGTCACCAAATTTGTACAACATACTAAACTGTGGTTTAGTGGTTTATAGTTCAGGGTATTGTAAAAAAAATTCAACTATTGTCACAGCATCTGTGAACCATAGCGACCTGTTAAATAAAAATAATGGCTTCTACGAGGTTAGCATAATATAGAAACAGGGTGATTTAGAGGGTTTTTTTGGTTTGGGTGTCAGTTTTAGTGTTTTTCATGAGTCATCTACTGTGGGAGCAAATGTTCACTCATGTGATATGTAATCTAGTTTTATATCTACTTAGAATGCAGCAGAAGGAAAGTGATTGTGCATAAGACTGACACCTTGAATATCCTAACTACAAGGCATTCGAAGAGGCTGCCTATCCCTGAACAGCTTCTGGTGCTATTTTATTTACAAAATCATAGGAGATAATCTTAAGTTTGACAATAACTCTGAGCTAACAACAGTATTCTTGGCTTCCAGTTGTGTCCAATTCTCAGAGATTGCCTGAACAAGTCTTGTAGTTTTCTTCTCAAGGTTTTTCAGAAATGGTTTGCCATTGCTTCCTTTTTAGAGCTGAGAGAAAGTGACTAGCCCAAGGTTACCCAAGCTTAAGGCAGGACTAGAATTCATAATCTTTTTTTTTCCAGATTAATATATAACCACTACACCAAACAGTTCACTAACAATTAAAAACTACATTAAAAAACCATGAACCAATATAAAAGCCACACAAGTATAAACAGCAGCCAAGATATGTAAAACAACAGCAGTAATTAAGACAGGCACTACATTGGTCTACCACACCTACAGACCCCAAGCCTGGTTACATCACTCATTTAAATTTTTAGTCTGATTTTACTGATTACATAGGAAATACAATCTAAAGTCCTAGTGATGCTGTGTAGGATGTGAATGCATGAATGGCCACAGCTGCTATTTTTCAGGTTGGATCGTTTATCTTTCCTCTCCCTAAAAAAGTTGAAGTCCACACATCTTAAGGTTGTTGAGGTTGGGAAACACTGCCCTAAAATATTGATACCTTGCATTATTGCAGGAGAGTCTTCATTCAGGCCAAGCTTTTCCTGTCTGGGAGGAGAAAATGCATATCTCATCTCTAATGCACATAAAACTAAATGCTAAGACCCAATTTATGTGTGAAGAGCTCTTTCACATGCTGGAGTATCTCATTAAAAATATCTGAAGATAACACATGTCTTTTCCAATCTGATAACATAGGTATTGCTGAGAATTGAAGCGGATGTCCAGAAATCTGAAGGGTGAGAAAAAAGTTGTAAAACATGGTTATGTTGCCTGGATATGATAAAAAAAATTATCCAGTACCTCTGAAAATATTAGGCATAATGATCTACTTATCTTAGTTATTTTCCTAAGCTGCCACCTCATCCATTCTCCCTATGCTGTGTTTTGGTTCGTCTTTTCTTCTGATAGACATCCTTATAAATAATATGTCCTATATTACAAGTCCATATTTTTTTCTTGAAGGGCACACTTAAATATTTCTCCAGGTGCTGAATTCAAACTCTTAAAAATTCTAGCCAGAGTGGTCATTGATTGGCTAGTAATTAGGTAAAATTTTAGTGTAATACATTAAAGAAGCACCAAGTTAGAGAGAATAGGAAGCTGTCAAACTTGCAAAATCCAAAAGAAAAGAAAACAAAGCATACACAGTTCGATGTTGACAATGTTAAGGTGTGTGAACTTCAGTTCCCAGAAATTCCCAGAAAGCATGCTGAGTTGAAATTCAGACACTTTAAGTTGCCAACACTGCCCTAGTGGTGGTAGTTTTCTAAATGATGCTGTTTTTCCTTACAAATAGTAAAAGATGTGTGCATCTGTGTTTAAACGCCTCATTCCATCTATATAGAAGTATATTGTATTTAGAAGTGGATATGTTGGAACTAATGGAATTTTCATGAAGCAACAAGGTAGGTGGAAGACTGTGCCCAAGAATTTGGTCAGTAAATGTCAATTGGCATGAAATATTTCTGGGACAAACCTTTTCTAGGTATACTGGGTCATTTTAACTACAGTTTCTCCCTTTGCAAAAAAAAAAAAGTTGTCAACTACTCTGGAAAATAGTACAATTATATCAGTTGTAGTAAACAGTTTTGACAATATTTAAATATTTGCTTTATCCATCCTAGTTTAGATGCAAATCTTTTCTCCCGTTGCCACAGAAACAAAGATGTAATAGGGTGAGTGCTGGAGAAAGAGGGACCGGCATCTTAGCAGCTAACACTTTTCAGTGTTAAAATATTGAATCAAGCTGTGCTCAGACAGGAAGCAACTGAAACTGCTTTGTTAATGCCTCTATTGCACACTAACAGAAATTACTGTCACATTTCAAGAAAAGAGCTTGCTAGTATTATTTTTATGGAACTTCACTTTACTGTTGAACTGTCTCCTTAGACTGCTATTTCAGAGTGTCAATTGCCTCCTTAGAATCTTGAAAGGAAGGTAGAGAACACAAAACAAGGGCAGTTATTATAGGTTTTGATTTTGTTGCCTGCTACAGTGTACATAATTTGACACCTACGTATCAAGCGCAGCACTCTAAATTTTTGGATAATGGTCCCCTATCATGAAAGGACTATAGATCAGATGTATAGTAAATATTTTGAATGCAGTCTCGAATCTGGTGTTTTGCTTTTCTAATTGAAAGGATGAGATAGGTGATCAGAAAATCCTTTTTTGAGCTGTGCTAAGAGTTGTGATTCAACAGACATTGAGGGCCACTTTCATCCCTTAAGTACAATATGCTATGCTAGATAAACTGAAAGTCTAATTATGTACAAGGTAACTTCCTATATTCTTTCCTTTTAAATTAAGCCACTTGATCAATCCTCACTTCTACTATTTTGCCAAGATAGGCTGTGGTCCTATGAAGAGTTAAGCTGATGTAGCTGAGGAAGGTATTTTGTAGAGTGGTGTGGAAAATTATTGACTTTACTCTTGAAAATGAAAGTTTGATTGAGCCAGGTCAAGTTTGATTTGAGATAAAATAGAGGCTGACCCAAGGAGAGTCTTTCGTTAAAGGTGCATTTCTCCTTTTTTCCTCCTTCATGCCACTTCAATATCTATTAACAAATGACTTCTTTTGAACAATTGATGTAGATTATCAACATGTCTTCTACATGCTCACATATAATCTTTCATCTCTAATACCATGCACAGAGTCAACATTACTAAAGACTACTCATTTAAAATGGAACATTTTGACCAAGATTGTATAATGCCATGCTTCACTGGCCAAGACAAGTCCACTAGAATGGAAATTTAAGCATATTTTGCTTACCCAAAGATATTGAAAGACAAGCACTGAAATGAATGAGGGAGAGTTGAATCCTAACTCTGCATGTTGAAATATCAAACAAAATTCAGTTCAAATAAAACAACAATATAATGGAGAAAGAGTAGTGGAAAAGAGAGGAACTGACCCTGATTGTACGGACTCCCCAAGATACACAAAATAGGAGTCCTCTTCAGACCTATCATAGCTCTATGAGACACCCCTACATATAAACTGGCTAAATGACTGGCACAACATCTAAGCTTCCTGACTCAACTCTCAAACAGCAGACTCACATCATCCACACGATTTCTGACAAAATTACAAGGCTTAAATCTGGTTCCTGATGAGATTATAGTCTCTTTTGACATCGTGTCCCCATTTACATCCCTCCTCCCCCACTTAGCATATGAAGTAACAAATAGAAAACTAAAAGAAGAAGAATACAGCACAGATCAGAACAATCTAACAAGGATTCAAATCATGAGGCTATTCCAATACGTCAACATACCTTCTTCACATTTAGAAAGATATTGTATGAACAAATAAAAGGGCACCCATGGGATCACCAATATCAGGAGTTATTGCAAAAAGAGTCCTGTGTGAACTAGAACACTGTGCATTTCAGAACTACACACCCAACTTTTGATGCCACTGTGCAGATGGCACATTTGTCATCATCAAAAGAAATGCACTGAAAAACTTTCATGCCATACTGAACTCCATCCTCCCGGATATACAATTCACAATGGAAGAAGAAATAGCTAGACAATTACTTTTTTTAGATGTGCTTGTCAACAAACAAAAAGACAGAAGTCTAGAAATCACAGTTTATAGCAAGGCCACCAACATACCACATACTCCAAATTTCAACAGCAATCATCCACTGTCACACAAAAAGAGTTGCATTGGAACACTATATAGCAGAACCCACTGTAGCACCCAGCAAGCCAAACAGCTGGAGAGCACATGGACAATTCAGGGTAGAATGGGTACCTACAATAATTTGTTCCAAGTTGTCTGCACAACAGGGTGGGGAAAAAAAGAAAAAAAACAAGACACAAGACCAGCTACATAGCACAACCTGATATATATCAATTTCAGAAGCAGTAGAATGCAGCTTCTGAGATCTGCAAGTGGGCATTGCATACTGCCCAGAGGCTATCATATGAGGCCAAATTATGCATTGGAAAGACTGCTTGGAGGTGGGAAATACTTCTAATGTACTCAAATTATTGTCGGTACCCTGCATGAATTATCCCTGAGATTAGGTAGGACAGAAAGGAAAGAAGCTAACCACCAGATTGCAAGAACACAAATGAGTGGTTAGATGAGGAGACCCAAACTCAATGGTAGTCTTACATTGCAATACACAAGGATATACATTCAGTTTTGCAGCTAGTAAGATCATTGGACAAATAGGCACAAATCAGGCAGGGAGGTGACTGAAGCCTGGGAAATAGGACCCTCATCAATCAATGGGAGTGCTGATTTACCTCCAGCTTATCAAGTACTTAGGAGGCAAGGGTTTGGTAGCACAAGGAAACAACAGCCAATGACTTAACAGCTACTCATCCATGCCCCAATCTACATCTAAAAAGGCACACACAACCACCACCATATAAATAGCACACAGAGAACAACCCAAAGCACACAGAGAAAATATCTGAAGATGGGTCCAGCCGGAGTCCAAAAGCTCAGAAGACACAGTCTCTGGTCCAAGTGACTGACCCAGATTGGATGTTGGAAAGTATCCTTTTTCAAGGGCATTTCTGGAATGTCCATCATGGTATGGTGGTCAATCAGCTCAGGATTAGTCTTGAACAGGGGTGTCAAACTCAAGGCCTGTGGGCCAGATCTGGCCTGAGGGGTGCTTAGACCTGGCCTGCAGGGCTACCCTGGAAGCAATGAAGAACTGGCCTGCAGTGTCTCTGTCAGTGCAAATGGAGCTCAGGAGGGCTGCATATGGCCCTCCCAAGCTTCATTTTCAAATGTGATGGCCTCCTGCAACCATCTGCCAATGAAAGTGGAACTTGGGAGGACCTTCCTGAACTCCATTTTCACTGGCAGAACACTTGGACCATCATAGGTACACCCAACATAAATGACATTGAGCTGGCCACCAAGCCATGCCTCCCCCCATCCCAAGGTCAAACACAACCCTGATGCAGCCCTCATTGAAATCAAGTTTGACATCCCTTGTTCTTTAAATACTATTGAAAAAGGAGTATTTTTCAATTTTTGTCAGACCACATACATACATTTTATTAGCACTTAAGAGTCATCCCTCTTTCTCTTGTTCATCCAAAGATAGCTAGTAACCTCATTTTCCAGGTGAAAAGAAATAGAAAGGTGTGTTTTTATAAGTAATAATACCACCTGATACACTGTGTATTTCTTTGTATGAAGTTTGTTTAGGAAAATAGCTGAAATCAACATTAATTCTGTTGCTTTACAAGGGTTGGTGAATATTCTATGATTCCCACATAAATGTAACCCATTCTTTAATTATTTCTTGGATGAAAGGGTATTTCCAGCTTGAAACCAGATTCATCTGAATTATTTCAATCTTTCATATGCAAAAAACTTCTGCATTCTTTCATATACATGGTGTTTGGGAACCCATTTATCACAACATGCTATTTATCATTAAATTCTAAATGTATTTTGGAAATGTGATCCTGAGAACCTAGACATGTTGAACATACCAAGGTTAACCATCTAAAAATGGGCTGTCTTCAGCAGGTGGCATTCTCACATAACACATGAGGATATGGTTAGCTTCCCTTCTTTGTGTCTCTTTTTGTCTCCAATGAATAGTAGTGATCATTGTAATTATCCTCAAGACCTTAGGTGATGCTTTGTGATGTATCTCAATGCTGTAGGGATAATTACAGTGGCAACCATCTGGTGTTCATTAGAGAAATATCTCTTTCTCCTGCCCCTCCTCATCTTCTTCCTTAGAAAGATTTATTATGCCTTGTTGGAATGTGAAGAAAGGGAAAGATAGGATGAGACTAACTGGCAAATGCAGTTAGTTTTCTCTGAAGGGAAAACATATGTGCAAGGGCCTATGTGCAAAGCAATTCTGAATTTATGTGCAAGGCAATTCTGAAATCTGCTCTGTGTACAAGAAATGAATGTGGTTCAGAGCTTATCATTCCCCTAGAATATGGTTTTCTAATCTTTTGGTTTGCCTAGGCCACACTGAATGAAGTTGAATTTTCTTTGGCTGCATATAAAATATAGTTAATGTATATAAATTACATATTAATGTTAAAGGTTTATGATTTTGTGGGGCCACATTACTAGCTGTGTCATGTGAGCATGGATTGGACATTCCTAAAAGGAATGGATCGGTTTTCTAGACAGCAGTGAGCAGTAAGACAAAGGGTAAAATGATACACCTGTGCTTTGTATCTAGCTAATATGCTGCCCTCAGCATAATAATTCATCAGGGAATACTATTCTCTCCTCAGAGTTGAAGTAAAATCAACTAGCAATCTGCTTGACTTGGGTAGATAAAACTAGGAAGAACATCATTTATCCTTTATCTCAATTAGGACACCCAGACAAAATGTAAAGTTTAGTGGTTTTATTTTCTCTTTTTATTATATTTTTATTAACCATTTTTAAGAAAGGAGAAAAAAGAAGGGGGGAAATAAAGTGAATAAATTGGAAATTTACAGGTATAAAATCAGGTAGACATTTCCAGTTATTTAACTAATGTTAAACAACCGAATAGGTTACATTGTTTAAAAACCCATTGATTCAAGTAATATATATCAAAATCAAATCAAGTTTATTACAGTCAAATAATATATAGCTGTATCTAAATCAACACAGTTTGGTTCATAAGAAAGAACTGTAGCACATCCCATTTGAGCAGTTGGAAGCCTTTCCTCATTTAACAGATCATTGAAGGTCAGAATATTAAGATTTCATATTAAGTGAAATCCAAATTTTAGCTGTGGTACATGCTCATAAAAAGTAAAGCCCTGTATCAGATTTATTATTTAACTATGAATATCTACATCAAATTCAAATATGAATTTTTAACATTAAGGTGAATTTCTATCACTTAATTAGTGATTCTTCTGCAAAAAAATAATTGAATATATTTTCAATGGGAGAAGTTGCTGTGTTGCATTTTGGTATATTTTGTTGGAATGTGAAGTTTTGTAATGTATAATAAAAAGAGCAAGTTAAAAAGGAAACTCAGCTTTTAGAATTTGATTCATTCTGTTAGAAATTATTTTCCAAAATGTTTGAGCTTTATAACATTGTAACCAAATATGGAAAAAATATCCAACCTATTGCTAACATTTCAAACAATTTTAGCAAATGGTCTGTCCATTATAGTAATCAGTAATGGAATTATATGCCAGCAGTAAAACATTTTATACCACTTTTCTGCAGGTATATTTTGTATAATAGATTTTTTTCACTGAAATTGTCAAAATTGCATACCAATTATATCTAAATTCTGCATCCATCTAAACATACAGTTTTTAACTTGTTTGGTTTCTGAGTCATATTTCACCAACAGTTTATAAATAAGAGCCAAAAATTCTCTGAATTTTGTTTTATAAATATAAATTCTATGTGTTTCTTTGAGTTTCTGTATTCTTTAAAGCTATTTCATTCATTTGAAGATATTGAAACTATATGTGTGATTCTGGTAAATCTGCACGTTAAAAAGTTTCCATATTTGTCTTATTAATGAACGTAGGCAATGTGATTTGTTACCTGAGAAAATTTGCATTTTCCTTTTTTGTGAGAATTTTGAGGCAAAAGATGAAATTGTGGATTGATTCTTTTTTAATTTATTCCAGACTTTAGACATACTGCTTATTATCGCATTATCTCTTATAAACTGTTTATTTCTTTTGATTCAACTAAATGCAAAGTTTCATTCATTCCTTCATTTTATATAAAATCCATCTCATACCAGTGACTTTGGGCAATTGATGCAAGGGTTGGTCATGTACATTTTTAAAACATTCTCTTTGCAAAAAAACACCAATATATATTTACACAGCAAGGTTTACCATTTTCCTTCATGTCTGCAGTAGAAAATTTTAAAATATGAGACTGATTTCCTGATGCCTGGATTGGTCTGATTTATGTGATATTACTTTTTGTCAACTCTTAGCAACCACATAGATTTCCACCCCCATCCCCATGATGATGTATCATTAACTTCTTTTTTCAGGTCCCCTGACAATATATTCATTGCCACTGTAACACCTTGTTGCTGGTCATCCTCTTTCCTTTCGTCTTTCTAAGCCTTAGAAACTTCTCCAGAGAATTAAGTCTTTGCACAATATGTCTGAAATAGGATAATTTGAGTTTGGTCATTTGTATCTTGAGGGATAATTCTGGATTGATTGTTCACTAACCCATTTGTTTATTTTCTTGAATGTCCACAGTATTCTCAGGAGTCTTCTTCAACACCAAAGTTCAACAGTGTCAGTACTCTTCCTACCCTGCTTCCAAAGTCCATCATTAGCTTTACTACTTCACAGGGCTCCAAAAGAAAGAAAGGATTAATATTTCCATACTCTAAAACTCTCCTGCAGAAAATAGAGTATAAGCAGAAAATAGAATATAAGCAGAAAATAGAGAATGTTGAACCTGAAAGTATATAAAAGTTTGTATTGAAATTTATATTCAAAAAATTGAGAGCACATTGCATCCACTATCAAAAATGTTTGCTTATGTTGGCATTTTTGTTAACAATAATGTGGCTGCCATAATATGTGACCAGATTCACTTCTTTAATTCCTTAATTTTTTCTTTCCTAGTCTCTGGGAAGTGGAATGGGTCAACTCGCCATGGCCATCTTGCTGCTGTCATCTCACTGCAGCCATGTCTCCATGACCAACTCACTGCAGGACACATGGTGAGTTGTCCTGCAGTGAGATGGTCACACTAGGTTGGTTGCAGCTAGATGACCGTGACAAGATGTATGCAGTGAGTTGGCCATGGTGTCCAAGAGCCTCCAGGGAGGTAGAAGTGCTTGTAGGTTGAGTGCTAAGCTAAAACCGCTAACCGCTTTCTGTCTTTAGAATGATAATGGGCTTATTTTGGACCCCAGGACACACTTCAAAGTATAACAACTTGCCAAAATCTTATGCCTTGTTTACTGTGGGCCAGCTTTCCTGTTAATTGTTGTAATTGTTGTTTGAAAAATAATATTTGAAAAAAATTAAGTGAGACATAAAGCCCAATGGGTCTGGAAATTGTATACAGACATAGTGATGCTGAAGAACATTGTTTGGAATAGGCAAAGAAAATGACTTTGATTTATTGTCCATAGTGGTTTCTTCCTTTTTATTATATTGCTTGATTTTTCGTTTCTTTCCACTGTCTTTGCTGTTGTGCTTGCGATGTTAAGAACAAATACACTTTCAGGGAGAGAAACAAATAAGATAAGATTAGCAGCAGATGCATCACTGGAAGAGCTTCAGTAATTAATACTTGCCTTTAGATGTGACTGTTTCTGGGTTTAAAAACAAAAAAAATTTCCTTTGCAGCTTTGGAAGACTGTCTGTCCTATTGACTGACTGAGAATAAAATCTTAGTTATTAAATCATGTATAGATGAATTTATGAAACAGAGATGAGGCCAATGCCTGTGGCACTCTGCCAGCATTAATCAAGTTATAGAAAGAGTGCTTGTTTGCATGTGGAAAAAGCAAAGGGGATTCCTTGCCTTAGTTTCTGCCCTGGATATGCTGATAAGAGGAGGGAATGTCAGTTTGACCTAATTCTTCCAAAAGAAACAGAATATTAGAAGACTTTGTCCCTCTAGCTTTGGATATATCTTCATCTGAATCATTCAGCATTGGTTGGAAAGGAATAAATTCAAGCGGACAGCTTATACATTGAATATGATCTATATATCTTTGCGGGCTGGACAATGTGCTGCAGAGCAGTTTGATTAAATCTGATTCTGAACCCTGATAATACTCCAAAATTTATAAAGTCACTTAGAGCTTTGTTGGAAAATCAGCAGTCCCTAGGCTATACAGGTAGCACTTGACTGTTCAAGATGCCTAGTGACTGTTTGAGATTACAACTGACCTCAAAAAAAAGAGACATGACCCAGATGCAAAGCTCGCATGTTCAATTCCCCTCCATAGTCACATGACTGAATTTCAGGCACTCAATAAATGGCCACATTTATGGCCATTCACAGCATGTCACAGTCACATGACTGTATTTTATGGTGGTTTTATGAAAATGAGAACTTCTAATTTTTGGCAAAACTGTATGGAGAGTGAACTGTTGATTTGCTTGATGGCATCCATGTTTAAGACTTAATAAGAACTGCAAAAAAAGATTGCACAATTGGATTGCTCACATGCCTGGTCTGTTTTACAACTGTTATGACCTATGCTCTATTACAGTTGTATGTTAACCTGTAACAGATTCATCCAAATGAACAGGTGATCAGAAAAAAGGTGTACAAACATAGTACTGCAATTATAACATTAGAAATAAAATATGCAATCTTGTGAATACCAGCTTAGCTCTCATTCTTTACACCTTGATTTTCATAGCAAAATTCAAGTCTCTACAGTCACTGAGCTGAGTCATTTGTTCAGCAGTCAGGTATACCAACCATTTCCAATGGAGCAATTCAATACGTGAACTTGACCAAATGCAGAACACAAAGGCAAATTGCATGACAAATGATAATATTAAAACCATGGATTGTTCTCAGATTCGCTTAAAGCAGCTTAATGAAATAGCTTCAGGAAACACACAGCTTTTTCTGGCAGCAGAAGTTAAGGGAACAGGTTGAGATGAACTATATCCACATATATTGAGCAAGAATGTTAGGTTTTCATTCATTCAATTAGTTAATTTAATTTAAAAAACATGATTTTTAGAGACAGTGTGAATGCATTAGTGAAAGCATTAGACTGAGATTAGCAAGGAAGAAATTCTGTTCTTCATTCAGTAAGGAATTTATTTTGTAATCTAAACACAAAGGCATCTGTCTCTGCAGTGAAGTGACCCTGCAGTACTTGAAGTGACACTGCAGTACTTGAGAATCATTCTGGAAAAAAACCTGAAGATAAGAAGTCCAATTTATTTGGGAAATCCTAAAGTGCTGCTGGGAGAAAAAAAAAGATAATCACAAATTGCCTTCTTTTCTTAGTACTAGTGGTAGAATTTCTGGACAAAGCTGTTGGCTGGTAACTTGTAAGAAGAGATTTGTGTCAGTATTTGTGAATGAATGACTCATAAATATTTATTAAATTTTATACATTTCCTCCCCACTATGCATATTTCTAAGAATTCTTTCCACTTCAACTTTGTTTTTGAATGCCCATATGGTTTCATATCTGTTCTATATATTCAAGATGTGTTACTTTTCATCTCCTCCTTTTCCATCAATTGAAAGGTTAGAGAGTGGGCAGATTAACTCTCTGTTTTTCATTATTTTTATTTTAATAAGACTAATGCTGGTGCTATCATTTCTCTACACAGCTATGCAGCAGGTCCTGGACAACCTCAGTGACCTCCCCAATTCCATGGGAGCTGGAGATCTGGATCTCATCTTTCTCCGTGGCCTCATGGAGAGTCCAATAGTAAGGTCATTGGCTAAGGTACAGTTAAATGGGTAGCTAGAGATGGGATTTTAGCTGAGCAAATCCTGCACCTTCAGTTCCACTCACTTCCACTACATCCCAAATTTGGCAACTTTAAGACTTGTGGACTTCAATAGCTGGCTGGAGAATTCTGGAAATCCACAAGTCTTAACGTTGCCAAGTATGGAGACCTCTATACTACATCACTTACTCTTTCTCAGTCTTGGCCATAACACATTTTTCCAAATAGTTGAGTTGACAATTTCCCCTGTTCCTTTGTCCTCTTCTGTCCTTCCTTCCTCATGAATAAATTATTCCTTACATTCATTAAAAAAAAATCATTCCATTTTGTTTATGAATATAATTATTAATTTTGATAACTGCTTACTGAAAAAAAATCACTATTTACAGCTGCAGAATCTATTCTTAGTGGCAAGACTAACCAGAAAAATGAGAATTACAAAAGAAAGAAAGCTGCTCCTTGGAGCAAAAGAGTTATAATGTACTGTCCATATGCAAAATCATGTTTAAGAGTTTCTGAACTTATAGAATCCTGGATGACGCCAGTCTGGTGATTCTGCAGTATCTCTTCTCATCTTCTCTCCTGGGAAATTACTTATTGATTCAGAAATTCTTCATAATTTTATCTAAATCTTTCCTTCATATAAGAAAGACTATTGATTCTTGCTGGCCTTTTAATGCTTGATCCACCACTTCTTTCTGTTCTTTCCCGGCATCTTCAACAATTACCATTAGATTCCCAGCATATACTATGATAGCATACATTTTTTTATTTGTAACTTTTGCTAGAAAAACATGAAGCTGAACTCAATAACTAGATTGGTAATACCAGTAGTTGCACTACTTCTGTTTTGTTGACAACAATGTGGAAGTGGTTTGTCATTGTCTGCTCTGGTCTGTTTTAGACTTAATTTATTTTATAGCCTGTGAGTTCTTGATGGACTCCTAACCAAGTACTTACCAAATCTTAGGGGTTTTTTTAGATCAGCCAAGATAATTTGGTATGGTTGTTTTTAGCCCATGCTGTTTGTTTTATGTTTTAAACTGTTTTAGTTGTATATCTTGTAAGATGTCTAGAGCCTATTGGAGTAGGTGGTGACAGTACATTTCATAAACTGTCATTTTCCTCTTCCACCATCCTGAATGTTGGCTCATGATTGATAGATGAGGTGATTTTGCCATCATATTCCTAGCGATCATAAAGGTAAATTTTCTCTGTGGCAATCTGTTCTTTATATGGTCTTCCAAGTCTCCCAGTGGTGTGCTCTTCACATTATAAGTAATTCATCTACCTTGCTGCTGTCTATCCACTTCGCTTTCCTTCTATCTTTCTGAACATTAAAAGATAGTCTTTTCCAAAGAGCTAAGTCTTCACAAAATATGTCTTAATTTGAAAGTGGTCTTTTATATCTTGAGTTAGAACTCTGAATCTCAATGTGCTATCAGTATTACAACTAAAATTAGAATGGGAATTTATGACCATCAGTATATTGCTAACTACAATTTTCTGAAGTTTTCACAATTAAACAGGCTAGTTGGGACTGCTGGGAGTTATTGTTTAGCAAAATCTGGAGAGCTACTTCCAAACCTAAGATAAAACCTCCAAGCAACTTAGAAGACTCCTGCCCAAGAAACAATTAGAACTGAATTGTTGTCTCTCCCTCATTTTCCATTATTCATTTCTGCCCCTCTTGTTTCCTGTAATTAACGACTCCAAATTGGCACATGTTAGAAGCCATAAGAAATACAATATAATGAAAGAAAAATAAACTCATATAAGTAATATACTATATGGTGAAAGGCAAGCAGCAGTTGATCTATTATTGGTCTTTAAAGGAATGTTTAAAATGTTTAACCTATCAGTCTGAATTCCTGAGGCCAGTATTTCTCAACCTTGGTAACTTTAAGATGTGTGGACTTCAGCTTCCAGAATTTTCCACTAATGTTGTCAAGAGTGAGAAACATCTCTCTGACTATTTTGCGGTCCCCTAAGAAGACTCCCAATGATTTACAGTATCATACCTAAAATCAATAAAGTAAATGCAAAGCAGTAATCATTAACCACCCTGTTATTTGTTATTCCAGCATCAGTGCTTACAATTCAAAATTAAAAACATAAATGCCTTTCTAAAGACTGTCAAGAAAGGAGGAAAATCAAGGGGCAGGCTACTGGGGAAAAAATGAAAGGGAAAAAAAAACATGTCCTGTGCCCCCCATGTATCCTGGGGGGAGCCTCAATATCCCTGCTCAGAATTATCAGACTAGTTACATCAGTTCTGCCTGAAAGAGATGGTAATTTCTTATGGTTTAAAAACCAGAGATTTGGACTGTACTAAGAAGCCTATTGATATTCACAACAGAATCAGTCTTACATGGGTGTAAAGGGCGCTTTTTTTTTTTTTTGCATTAAAGGCCAGCTTTTACGCAGTCTTCAGAGACAGCCTCAACTTGACTATGTTATAGTAGTCTAATCAGTAATGAAGGCATATGCTTATTTCCACCAAGCCTTCCAGTTCCAGAAGAGCTGCAGCTCACTCATCCTCAGAATTTGTCAGCAAAGGTTCACCTAACCATGGCTTCCATCTGCCTATCAAACAGAAGCCCTGAGTCTAGCAGTACTCTCAAATGTGTGGTTGCTTTTTTAAAGAGAGTGACACCTCTCCCGGGGGCACAGCTGAGCTGGAAGAAAGCCATTTAGTTTTGGAATAAATAACACATATCTCACAAAGATTCAACTTGTTCCTTCCCATTCAATTCTTCACACACACACGATTTAAAGCCCTTCTGCATGTGGTAGCTTAACCTGGAGTAGAAACTAATATCTGCATATCATTGACATACTGATAACTTCGTTGTGGATTAATAGATGACCTCTTGCAGCTTCTTCAAGTAGACTTTTTTGTGTTGCTATGAGCAGGCTGGGAAAGAAATGTAAAGGAGAATCAATATGAACAATCAAGAGATAGTTGACCATTTATCTCTTAAATTGCAGTGCAACAGGAAACCTGGAAAGAAGCATTTTAAACCATCTCAAAAAGAGTCTGTCTGAAGGAGATCATGGTAATGGGGATGGGGAGGAGGAGTGAGTCACATTGTAAGCTTGAAAATGAACTTTACCCGTTCAGTCAAGCTCACTTCATTTGGTAAACCAAGCAGCATCTCAGAATAAGCAAAAAGAGAGAATTACTAGGAAAATCCCTAAGGTCTGCTAAAATCTGTCTCAGTCCACGAGGCTTCAAGGATGGACCATTTAATTAGTCCTTTGATCTTTCAAATATTATCAGGGGTGACAGAAAGTGATCCAAATACTGCAAATAATTCACAATTGCATCTTCAATTTTCAGATGACACACCAACTATTCTGAGATGAAGTCTGGATTTATTTATTTATCATTTGGCTACCACTGTGAATCAGGCTAGAGATTACTTGGAACAAGTTCATGATAGTTATACAGGCCCTGAGCTCCTAAATCTTCTCAGCATCCATCCTCATCCCAAAGAAGTCAACACCTACACAACAGTGTTTCTCAACCTCAGCAACTTTTAAGATACATATGGACTCCAACTTGCCAGCATGCTGGAAGTCGAAATTCACACATCTTAAAGTTGTTAAGTTACTGGCCTAGAAGACTCTAAACTCCTCCCAGGCATTTTCCTATTAAAAATAACGGAAATGTTCTGACAAAATGATATCCTCCCTGTGTTTTAGGTGATCAGTTTCCTGATCCTCAAGCTTTATAGGGTTAGAATGAAGAATTAGTCTTTATTCAACCAAATAAATGCAGCAGCAAAATACTTCAGGATTTTCCTGCACTTATTTTGGCAATGAAAATGGTTCCCAGACAGGATTCGTATTAAGCCTGCTCTTTTTACCCTCCCCCAATTTCCATGAGTGAAGTTAAGCCTCTATTTGCCAGTCTATTATTTTTAGCTCCTCTTTTGTGTCTGTTTCCCTCCTTGAGGCTTATCTAGAGCAGCTATTCATCTTTCATAAAGTAAAGACCTGTTTGATTTCTGGCTACATGCCACCGAGGGCCAGGAAAAGCTCTCATTTGTCTCACTGTTCCCCTAGCTGTGTTTCTGAGCAAGTGGGTTGTGTGTTTCCATACAGAAGAGGAGTTACTTGGGTTCTTTTTCTTTATAACATGCACAGCCCATTCTTTGTGTTTGTCTTCAGAAAGACTTGACAAAGCTTGACGGGTACCCCACTGTGTAAAGCTATTTAATTCTAGAAATCTCTCTAAGACCTTTATGCTTATTTTTTTTTTTAAATCAACAATCCTTAAAGTGGTGATCTTGTAATTTTTAGGGAACCCAAAGAATATAATTTAATATCCTTACCTTATCTGCCAGGACACAAGGCTGTTAGGAGGAGGACAAAGGGTTTGCATGGGTTTATCTGTTTATGTGTCCCTTTAATCCCTTTTTTTGGCCTTTCCCCATCTACCTTGCAGGCTCATGAGCGTCTGGAGGAGACAAAGCTGGAGGCTGTGCGGGACAACAATTTGGAGCTGGTCCAGGAGATACTTAAAGACATCACACACATTGCTCAGCAAGATAGCACAGCAGCTGAACTGGCCCGCATTCTCCAGGAGCCCCACTTCCAGGTAGGAGGGGAATCTTCCTGGGGGAGGGAGGAGAAAATTGGGGAACAGAAAGAGAGGATTTCAGAATTTTTGTATGTTTTGTTGATTTTTTTGTAGAGTATTTGGAAGGATAAGGAACAAAAAATGGTACAATTGGATAAATTAGGTAGATTCTGGATTTCATAAACTTATAGGGGGGACCTATAAGTTTATGAAATTTTATTACATTTAGAAGCCTTCTGTTCCTGCTCAGAAATTGCCTGGATTTTGCCTCAAAGTCTATTCAAAAAGGTTATATCTGTATATGTATTAATCAAAAAGAGAGAAAAAAGGGGACAAAAGTAATGAATATTAGCCATTGTGTTTTGTACCAAGCTAAGGATATTAGCATTATATCTGATTGAGTTGGGAATTGCTACTTACAGTGACATTTCTTTTGCTGGGATTTTATAAGAAAGAATATCATTTGCTTTTAAAAAAGAGCTAAAACATCTGGATCAAAGTAATTAATGACCTGCATTTATAATATTCTCTTCAGTGGCAGTTGCATCTTTTTTCATCCAGATGCTGAATTAAGAAGAAATATCTGTTGTGTAACTGCAGGTTGTATCATTTATCCATATCTGTTCATTGACACATTATGTTGCAAATATTTGTTTTATATATGTATAAAAGAGTGGGTAGATTTGTATAGCTGAAGAGATTTTATAGATTGTTTATTATCTGGTAAATTTATGTAATTCATTATTATAAAGACTTTGAATTGGAGCAGATTTATTATTAGAAAATTTCAATCACAGCTTTCTCTGAGTAAAGTGCCTTGAAGAGATGAGTGTTTATAGGATGCTAGACATACTTTACTTCTTTTTAGCATGTCTGTTCATAAGGGTCCATGTTTAATCATGATGATGCCAAAAGGATGAAATATGTATGCTGACTTCATGATGCAAGCTCTCTCCCCTTCACACTTATGGCATGTTGTTGCATTCTACTCTACACTTTGTCACTTGTTTCCTCTCCTCCCACCTGGCATGCTTAAATCTGTTTAGGATGGCTGTGTGGCCTAACTTACACTCTGCTTCAACTGCTATCCAGTTGTCATCTGGCTTAAAATAAAGATTCATAATAGAAGTCAGAAGATCTGGAACTGTCTGTCAACATGTCCCTTGAACGTCAGGCTACTCATTTTGGTCCTTCTCTCTAAAATGATACTAAAGTTATAGCCACTATTTCTGAATGTGAATCTATGCACATACATTTTCCTAATAATTTTTAAAGTAATAGCAGCCTCTTTCTCTTCCCTTTGTTATGAGTTTTTCTTCTTTGATGTATATATAAACCTATATCTTCAGCTGAGTAGAATGGCAGAGTGTTTGGATGCATGGTTGGATGGTTATGCTTAGATTGTCAATTCTTAGCCTGTGAAAAAATATAGCAGTGCAGTCATCTTCAACCCCTTTTATGCCTTCTTCAGTGCCTTCTATGTTCTTTGGACTATGATTCTAGTTATCTCCAACCCATAAAACTAAAGCAACAATCACCCACCTTAGTGACACAAATTTTGCCCAAATTTCAATATAACGTCCTCTAATCTTTCACAAAAATGTTAAATAAAAACATTGGTACAAAATAAAAACTTCTATCAGAACCAAAATATTTATCAGAACCATCATAATATAATCTCAACCAGTGGTGGGATTCAATTTTTTTTTACTACTGGTTCTGTGGGTGTGACTGGGTGGGCGTGGCAGGGGAAGGATACTGTAAAATCTCCATTTCCTCCCCACTCCTGGGAAAGTTACCACTGGTTCTCTGAACTCCTCAAAATTTCCACGACTGGTTCTCCAGAACTGGTCAGAACCTGCTGAATACCACCTCTGATCTCAACCTAATCAGACCTGGCATAAAGTTATGCATTCTGTCTAATATTTATGCATTAGCCATGTAGTATGGCTGTACTAGTATTATTAATCCTTGTTATCTTCTTTGTTCTCCCCTCTTATATTGGTATTATTGATATCATCATCATCATTATCCTGTTGCTTTGCGTGTACACTGAGAGCACCAGAGAAAATTCCTTGTGTGTCTAATCATGCATGGCCAAATAAAGTATTCAGTTCAATAAAAATGATAATATACATTTAAACAGTATGATTGAATAATGGATTGGATGTCAGTAACATGTTTTTGATAATCAGGTTGTGATGGGGAGGTAATCCTGGTGGCACTGTAAATATGATGGCTTATTGAGTTAAACGAGCAAATTGGGTGTCTAGATCAACACCATCTTCCCAATACAGAGTCCCCACTTTGGAGCAACACAGTGTTCTAGCGTCTTCACTATCTTCACTTTTCATGTGTTTATTTTTATAGGAATAGGTGTAATTTAATTTCTTTCTCATTGTCCAATTTCCAAAATTCTCTCTTTGGAGTTCTATATTGGCTATTTTAAACTTTGAATGAAGTGTGGTTGTTACACATATTTCACAATAGAAAACCAAGATGACACTGTGTAATAGGAAGATAATAATATAGCCACCCCATTCAAAAAAGTTTTCTTTCATGCCCCCAAGTTAGGGAAAAGTAAGCCATGAAAAATTATATCTGCTGTTATTTCTAATGTTTGTAATTTAATGGAATTTTTTATAGTATTCTTTAGAATCTGAACATCCTATTTCTATGTTTCTCCTTTTGTCCATGTAAAAACAATATTGCTATCATGGTATCAGTAAATCTAGAGGGCTACAATCTAGGGAGGCATAAAAAAAAAACAAGTTGCAAATTAACAAAAAGCTTTTATGTTTTATTTTCTTCCTTTCAATCATATTGAATTCTCAGAGAGTGCCTGAACAAGTCCCTGCAGAAATATATTGGCAAGATATTTCAGAAATGGTTTGCCATTGCCTCCTTCCTGTGTCTGAAAGAAATGACTTGCCGACACCCAGCTGGATTTGTGCGTAAATAGGGATTCATGGTTGCCAGTACACCAAACTGGGTCTCAAATCTAAAATAAAGTCTGTTTATTTTTGAGATTCCCCATGTGAACAGAACCGAAGTCATGTTGGATGGCCCATTGAATTAAATAAGGAAGTGTGTCTCAAACTCAGTAGCTCT
>BHFT01008749.1:0-37145 GCA_004320025.1 Laticauda laticaudata
TAACCAATGGATGGCAAGTGTTTCTCTCCATTTTACATCCTCTTTCCATCCGTTGGTGCAGTATGACATGGGCTTAAGATCCTGAGATATGCTGCATTTCTCGTCAACCTCAGTTAAAACTTCTGTCCTTTCATAAGATATTCTATAGCAAAGTTGCTGATGCAAACAGAGAGAGAGATTGCATCTTCTTAGCATATATTCCCTTGATTATTACAAAAATATCAATTTAGCTTATTTGGAAGCTTATTTAGATGACCTTCCAATATGTTGATAGGAAGAAGTGGCATGACTTAGTGGACTGAATGAGGAAATGGGGAAAGTGGACTGAGGCATAAAATTTGATGGAGGGAGGGAAGAAGGAAGGAAGTAAGGAAGAAAGAAGGAAACGTACAAAACATATATGCAGTATGCTAAAAGAATACATTTCATGTCAATGTTTCTGTCAGTCTCTCTGTGTGTGGGATTAGCCAGGATTTCTTTTGCTGTATCATTCATACCCCAGCTGGACCTGGCTTGACAGAAGCAAAACTCTGCCAATGATTTCTGGACTCTCTTCCACTCTTGGCTATTCTCTTCAATGTTTGATTTTGTTACTAACACCTCTTTCTTGGTCGGCAGTCTCATTTCTAAATCAAGAACCAGACTGCAGCAAGAGGCATCAGGAGGTAAATGAATGGAGGGGAAGTAAATAATGAAAGGTGGGTTGTATTTGCCATGGCACAGATTTGACCCTTTTGTATGCATGTCATGACAACTCACACACATATATAGAGGCAGAGCTTGTGGCATGATGCTGAAAGGAAGTGACATAGTGTGCCAGTGGTAATGCAACATGGACCAGCAGTCTGTATTTATGAAAAGGATACTGTCTGATTTAATCACTGGAACACAGATTCTGTTACTTTTTAATTTGGTTAAAAAGAACACAATATTTCAGCAGTTTGAGTTTTAGCTTCTGCTTGAATGAGCCATCTCCATATATAAAGGCTGCAAATCAATATAGAAAAAGAAAACCCACTACATTTTAAGTAAATTTGTGTTCTCTGCTTTACAATGGTTACATCAATGTAATCATTAAAACATGTGAAGAATGGTTGCTGGAATTGGGCATGGCTAGTCTAGAAAAAAGGACTAGAGCAGGGGTGGGTTTCTCCTGGTTTTGTCCACCTCTGTAGAACCGTTAGCTCTGAAGAGCAGCAGACATAGAACCGGTTCTATGTCTGCTGATGCTTTTGCCCACCTACCCACCCAGGCTCTTACCTGATCTTTATTTCCTAATTTTTCAACTTCAGCTGCTGAACGAGGCACAGCTGCAGTTAAAAAAGCAGGAAAAGAGGGCTGTTTCATAGGCTGCTTCTCTGCACGCAGTGTGCTGATGACAATTTACAGGCGCGCACTCGCAGCATACAGGGAAGCACATCATAAATCACCGAACCTCGTAAATTCCAAACCAGTAGTTAACCCTGACGTATCCCACCCCTGGACTAGAGTGATATAATAACAGTATTCTAGTATTTGAGGGGCTGATACAAAGAAGAGTTGTCAACTTGTTTTCCAAAGCACAAGAAGGCTAGACAAGAAACAGTTGATGGAAACTAATCAAGGAGAGAAGCAACCTGGAATTAAGGTGGGACTTCCTAACAGTGTGAACAATTATCCAGTGGAATAGTTTGCTTTCAGAAGTTGTGGGTGTTCAGTCACTGGATGTTTTTAAGAAGAGATTGGACAGTCATTTCTCTGCTTGAACAGGGAATTGGTCTAGAAGACTTCCAAGGTCTCTTTCAGTTCTATTCTGATTGAATTGAATTGATTAATGTAATCAGAACAGTACAAAGAGACAGCTCTTTCTTCTTCATTTTCCATTTTTTCTTCTTTTAATCAAAAGAACATATGTCACTGGCATACAAAACCATGTAAGTTATCTCAGCAACAATTCAGTGTGTGTATGTGTGAGCTGGTTAGACATAAACGAATGGCTGTGTGACCAGTCTCCAAATGGCCTTTCTGCAGACATCTCACAATATATTTTTCATTCCAGTTTTAAACAAATTCAGTGAGAATTAGGAACTGTTATGCATTCTTCTCTGGTTTGGGTGATGAAAATTGCTGCATATTTTGGATGATCAGCTACTTTTGGCTGACATATTCCGTTTGTTACATTTTGCACATCTTGCTTTATTATTTCCACACATTTTTGTAGGTGGATCAGCCCACAAAAGAGGAGAAAAGCCTTTTGGAATCTATGTATTCCATTCACACATAGAGATTACCATAGAAATGAGAGACATCTCATTTACACATTTTGACAGTGCATCTTCTAATAGTGCTGGTCACCACATTTGACAGCCATATTTCTGAAAGATTGCTCTTCCGAGAAAGATAATTCATTCTACCATTTACCAAGATGGTAAATTCTACCAAGATCATATAAAGTATTGATTTTTCTTCGTGATCTTACCATGCCATGGTCAACTGTCATAGTAAGTCTAAAAGTTTTTAAAATATTAAAAATTAACAGATGCACAATAGATACAATTATGTACCATGAGTCTTTTAGGGTATCACAAAATCTTTAGCAATAGAACCATTATTGGACATCTTTGTTCAGTTTTTTTCTTGGTGAAATGAAAGATATTTCTTAATACCGAAAGTATCCTTCAAGTACTGTGGTTCAAAGCCATAGAAAGTGAAAGGTCAAAACCAACCCTTCAAAATTGCCTCAAATAGGAAAGATAAAAATATTGAAATAATATAATTACTTTTCTCAGTTTCACTTAACATTCTATCATTCTTTGTATTCAATGCAGTGCAAACAGAAGATTACCCAAGCAGGAATCCTTGAAGTCAAAATAATTCTATTTTGTTATAGGTAGCAAACAAACTTAATTTAGTAAAATTTAGATTAAATACAGGGATCACTTGTATTTTCAGGGACAGATATGGGTTAATCAGCACAATTCAGATCCCTTCAGGGTTGGGTTTGCCTAACTAAGGGTCAGATTGGTTCTATCATAAGAATCCATAACAGAGGCACTTTTCTCTCTTTTAATAAGCCAAATTTTTAGGTTCCCCATTTCCCATTTTTTAAAAACAAGCTTCTTTCCCTTCTTAAAAAAATCGTGACTTTGTTGACTTCAGAAACAATTTGGTGTAATAGTTAAGATAAAGTAGAAAGTGACTGAGTGACTGTGAGTTCTAGTTCCACTTTAGGCAAGAAGGCAGTTGGGAAATCTTGAGTTAATCATTCTCTTTCAACTCTAAGAAACCAGCAATGGAAAACCAATTGCCAAGAAAAATTCAGGGACCTGTCCTGGCAATCTCCAGAAGTTAACACTGACTTGAATGCACAAACACACACACACAGAAGGTGTGGGGTGGGGAAAGAGAAGAGATAGAGAGAAATATTATTGTTTTATCCATTTATTTTTGTTTAACTTTTGAAAAAGTTTTCAAACTTAATGCATCCAATAAAAGATAGTTACTAGTGTAGGTGTGCTCTGAAAAGTAGAATGGTGACTGAGGCACTGTGAAATATCCCTGTTCTGATATATTCTCTGTATTGTTATATCCATGGGAAAGGTGTGCAGTGCATAAGAACCCTACTGAGTAATCCAGCATTTTTATCCATTTATCTTTGAGTTGGGAGTCATTTTTAGGGAAATGTAGGATGAGAACAAATCTAATATTGAATAAAAGGGCAGTTTATTAAGGACCACAATTTTTAGGTGTATGCATGGATGATGACAAACAAAGGTGCCATATTTTCCTTCTTATCTCCTGAATGAGGCATTTATTTTCTTTCTAGAACATGCCCACAGTTTTTTTTTAAATAGTGACTTTTTATATCTTCAGCAAAGGACTCTATTGTGAAGATATGCATGTCTCTTAAGTGATGATTAGAGTCTTAGATGTAGGTTGTATTATACTGTTGAAGGAAACTAAGAAAACTTAGTTTTTGAAGGAAACTTTGAAGGAAACTTCTGGAATATTTTTCATTCGAGAATAAGTTGTATAAATCTCCAAATAAATGTTTTAGGACTGTGTATGAAGCAACAGTTTTAAAAGTTAAAGCCACAATGACTGTTCATAGCTGCGTTCAAATGCATTATTTCTGGACCTTTTGGTTTTTTGTTCTCTCTCTCTCTCTCTCTCTCTCTGTGTGTGTGTGTGTGTATGTGTGTAAGAGAAATAAAATAAAGCAACTGTGAAAGCAGATGCCAGGAACAGGTGTTTGAGCATGGAAAAGGATATGACTGCTTTAACAATTAAAGGGCAGGTGTTTCCATATGTTCCAAGGTATTTCTCTCAAAGGACATGCCCAGCCTATTTCACAGTTTTATCTGTCTGTAATATTGCCCTTTAATAAAATCTATCATTTATTTTGTTCTGTGAATGCTTTTCCAAAATTATTGAATCTTCTATTTTACCTTCTGTTAGATATAGAACAAAAGAAACTATATGACTTTGGGCACAACCAAATTGCTATGTTAAAAAGCTGTCTATTTTCAGCTGGCAGAAAATATGTAAAATACAATGCTGTCCTAATTTTTTATTTTTTCATAATAATGAGACCAGTGACTGAGACCATTATATTGCTAGTTTTTGGGTGGTTGCTTAGGATGTACAATAGAATGAGGCAGCACTATTAGACCAATTACAGGAGGGTTTGTCATCGAAGCTCCTGGATGAGTTGGCACACACTGAATGCCCTTGCACCCTTCAGGAGCTCATGCATCTGTGTCTTTATATCGATGCCAGACTTCAGCAGCAATGGGTGCAACGATGGACAGAGACCGTATATGTTTCCAGCAAGATGGCACCCTTGGTGGAAGTGCCTTTGGAGGAACCCATGCAGTTGGGGGCAGGCTGCCCTCGCCTGACTCAAGTAGAAATGAATAGACGTCACCGTGATGATTTATGCCTCTATTGTGGCAATTGAGGCCATTTTGCAGCCAAGTGTCCGGTTAAAACATCCACAGCAGCAATACCGATGGTGTCAAGAAACAAGCATCGCTCGGTCTACAGGGGTCTGCAGGTTGGATTATAAAGTCCATAGGCCCGCCATCTTCACCAACCTTGCCACCCTCACCACCTTTGACATCTTCAACATCTCCACCACAGTCATGATGGGTGAAGCAGCTTGTGCTGCCAGCAAGTGTGTTCATGCTTGGTATGGAAGCGGTGGAGATCCCAGCTTTAGTCAACTCAGGGGCCACAGCCAATTTCATGGATGCTCATTTTGTCAAGCAGTGGTTCATTCCTCAGCAACAGGTATCCCCACCAATAATGGTGGAGACAATTGAATGGTTGGCCCCTCATTCGGGACCTGTGGTTGCTGCACCAAACCACCTTTCATGCGTTATTGGGCAGCATATGGAGAAAACTGTTTTTGTTGCTGCAGTGCCCTCATTCCCGGTGGTGCTGGGTTTGGATGCTGATTTCTGTACATCTTACAGGCCCATGATCCACAGATTGTCTGGTCATCTGGAACTGTGCAGTTCCTTGATAGGAAAGTATGCTCAACTATGTTGCACTCCTGTGCAGGAGTGTGGCTACACCCATGGACCTAAGATCTACCATAAATGGAGCTTGGTGTGGACATTTGCTGAAATGTGTTTGGGAAGAAGGAGGCAGATGCAGTTGCCTCCACATGGGCGTATGAACTGTCCAATTGGACTTGTGCCGATGCAAAAATTTCTGGTGGGTCAGACCTTGGTGTTCCATGATGATCCATTATATGTGCCCTGGAGGTCCTCCTTCATTGGCCTTATGTAACTTGTCATGATAGTCTGCGTGGCAGGCAATTTGGCGGGGTTCAAAACACTGCACCTCATCTGGGCAATATCTAATAAAATGAAATTCAATATAGAGAAAAGTAAAGTCCTACCACTTAGGCCAAGAAAACCAAAAGTACACATTACCAGAATGGGTGAAAGCCAGGATTCAAATAGCAGTTAAACTGTAAAAGCGGATCTTGGAGTCTTAGCTGCGATCAACCAGCTTAAATATGAAGCCAGCAGTGTGCAGCAGACAGCCAAAAATCTAATGCAATCCTAAAGTTGTATTAACAGAGTGAATACATCAAGATTCAAAGGAAGTACTAAATTACTTCTATGAAAGCCTTAGTAAGACCACCACCTAGACACTGCAATCCAGTTTTGTTCACCACATTATAAAAAGATGTGAGACTGCTAGAAAAAGTACAGAGAAGACGCCACCGGGATGATTGGGGGACTGGAAGCTAAAACATACAATGAACGGTTGAGGGAACTGGGCTATGACTAGTCTAGTAAAGAAGAAGGACCAGGGAGAACATAGATAGCAGTCTCCCAGATTTGAGGGGCTGCCACAGGGAGGAAGGAGTCAAGCTATTTTTCCTAAAGCTCACTGTAGGCCAGACAAGGAACAATGCGATGGAAAACTGAACAAGGAGAGATTTAACTGCGGAAACAAGGAAAAAACTTTCTGACAATGGAGAACAATCAACCAATGGAACAGCTGTTCCAATTGGAAGTTGTGGGAGTGCCATAACCACTTGAGACTTTTCAAAGAAGAATTGGACTGACCCATTTGTCAGAAATGATTAAGGTCTCTCGCTTGGGTGGCGGGGTTTGGACTTAGATGACCACAAGGTCCCTTCCAACTCTGATTATCTGATATCGTATCGCTGGCGACATTTTTGGTGGCCGAGACATTAAACATGATATGTAGGGATTATGTGGCCATCCTGTGCGGATCTGTCTCCAAGCAAAGTATACTCCTGTGTGTGCCCCCTGGTCTTTGCAGCCTTTGCCATGCTCAGAATGACTGTGAGGGAAGGCAGTTTCATTGGATTTCATTGTTGAGTAACCAACATTCAATGGTGCCACAACCATTTTGGGTGGTGCGTGGATATGGCGTGATAAAATGGCCCACTACTGTGTGCAGGTCTTCCATCAGCCCAAGATAATGGCCTTCAATTGTTTATCTCCCATGTTTTCCAGTTACATGGGTTCACCAGACCGCATGATTCAGAATTTCAGGAGGAACAATTTATAGGCATGCTTTTGCGGCAGACCCTACTTGCAAAACTGCTGGTTTCAGCATGTCGGTCATCTGCTCATCACCCAGAAAGTGATGCGGGGCGGGGGCAGAGAGAGTGAATGCTCAATTTGGTAGCAGTACTTCCATGTTTCAGCCAAAACTCAAAAAACAAGAAAATTGGCTGGAAGTGCTTGCCGGTGCCCAGAATTCACTATATTAACAATGTTCAACATGCATGCACCCATGTTGTCCCTATCTGTGCTAACCTATGGGTTTTCATCCATGACTTTTCCTTTAGCCCCGTCTGATTTCCCCAGTTCGGGCAGTGGCATATGTATTTGCAAGGAATTAAAAGGCCATGCACCACATGGCTCTGCAATCAATAAGACGAGAGCCAAGGCAAGACTATAAACAGTTTGCAGGACCAACATTATCATTGCATGGATTCACCTTTAGCAGTTGCGCAATTGGATTTGGCTCTCTATTTCGCATAATTTACCAATGATTGACCATTCAAAAAAGCTCATCACCCATTTACTTGGGACCTTTTCTGTTGAGGCAGTTGATCAATCCTGTGGCTTATCGGTCTCCCCTGCCATGGACCATGCGTATCCAATCCTATTTTTTCCTCATCCCTGTTAGTTCCCTGCCTCGGCCGACAGTGCGCATTAGATGGCTCCATCACTGCCGGCCTCAGCAGGTTCCTCTGGAGAGGGAGGAGGATGGAAGTGCGTTTAGCATCCAAGCATTCATTGCCAGGTTGTGGGGCCAATTCATGGAAAGCGTTATGCGACCAAGAGGACTTTACCTGGGTCAATTCACTGATGTTCGTGCCTCCTGGGTCAAGGACTTTCCATGCTTGTTTCCTCAATGTTACTCATCTGCCTGTCTCGCCGGGGAGGGTGGCCCTGCCCTGGGATAGTGTTCTGCCGCTGATGGAGACTTATAGGCAGGCATAGTGTCATGCCGCTGATGGAGGACTGACTCTGAGAAAGAGGAGAACAGCCAACAGGGAGTGCGGAGTGTGCTCAGAGTGGTGGATGAGGCTGCGGGAAGGGCAGAGGCCAGCTGAGCAGTCCAGTGAGGAGGATCCAGCCGCATCCGCTGTCCATCTAGTTCATGCAGGGAGGACAGGATCAGCGGAACAAGGAAAAAGCCGCAGGCACTACTCAAGAGGAGATTACCATGATACTACTTCGTGCTTGCAGGTTGGGAGCTATGTATATATGTTTGCAATTGCCCCACAGTTTAAGAATTTGGCCAGGGAGTCAATTTAGTGCTCTCACCTTGAAAGAGAGTCACCTTGAAAGTGTTAGTCCAATTATACAAAGAGATTCATTTCATCTGTTCCATTTAAAGTCAAGCTAACTTTTTGGGCATTTGTCCTCATTATTTGTATCCCAATCATTACATCCAGTGCGATCCTGAACTGCAACCCATAACCCTTCCCTACATACCCTTCCCACTGGACTGCACTTCATATAACAGGAAAATAGTTTTTCCATCCAACTGTGTTATCAGTGATAGACTTGTCACAGGTCTCTGTTGCCATCTTTACCAGGACAATAAAACCCACAATTAAACAGTAGACAGCTGTCTGGTTTATGGCCAGTCGTGTATTCACGCTTAATCATAAACTCCCAGGAAAATAACCAAAGAAAGTCCATGGGAATAATGCAAGCAAAGCATAAATCTCTTTCAAGTTGAACACTCCTGCAAATTCTAACTTGCAATTGCAATTGCAAACATATATACATAGCTCCCACCTGCAAGCCACGAGGAGTATCATTGCGTAATCTCCTCTTGAGTAGTCCTCCGTTTTTCCCTGATCCTGTCCTCCCTGCCATGAAACTAGCTAATGGACAGCGGATGCGCGCTGGATCCTCCTCTGACTGATCAGCTGGCCTCTGCCCTTCCCCAGCCTCATTCCACCACCTCTCAGCCACACTCCCACTTCCCTGTTGGCTGTTCCTCCTCATTCTCAGAGTCAGTCTCCATCAGCGCATGACACATCTTGCCTATAAGTCTCCCATCAGCCGCATGACACATCCAGGGCAGGGCCACCCTCCCCCGAGACCAGGGCAGATGAGAACATTGAGGCAAAACCAGCATGAAAGTCCCTTGACCAAGGAGCACGCAACATCAGTGACCATTGACCCAGTAAAGTCCTCTGCGTCCATAAACCTTTCCATGAAATTGGCCCCACAACTTGGCCATGAATCTTGGGATGCAACCACTTCATTACTTCCTCCTCTCCCAGAGGGACCTGCTGTGAGAGCCAGGCAGTGATGCGAGCCAGTCTATGCAGACTGTCGGCCGAGGCAGGAACTAACAGGAATGAGGAAAAATAGGATGGATACGCATGCGTCCATGGCCAGGGGGAGACGATAAGCCCACAGCATTGATTCACTGCCTCAACCAGAAAAGGTCCCAAGTTAATGGTGATAGATGCTTTTTGATGCTCACATCATTGGTAAATATCGCAGTAGAGAGCCAAATCCAATCGCCAACTGCTAAGGTGAAACAATCTGATAATGTTGTCTGCAAAACTGTTATAGTCTTCCTTGGCTCTCTCTTATTGATTGCAGACCAATGTGGTTGCATGGCTTTAATGCCTGCAAATACATATCCACTGCCGAACTGGGAATCAGACGGCTAAAGGGGAAAAGTCATGGATGACCAGCAGCTAGTCCTTTATTCCATGGAGAAGAGTCTGCTGCTAGGTGTTGGAAGGAATTTGAAGCAGGAGTTTTATGTTAAGACAGTGTAGGTGCACACAAACCATCTACAGTAAACTGTTTAGAGCACGTGTTCTGAAAGGTCGGAGATATGTTAGCTCATTTGAACTTCATTGAAAGAACTTTTCAAGAGCTACATGAAAAAGCGAAACTGATGTTTTCAGAGCTACATTAAGATTACATCATTCTTTCCTCATTGAATGAAAGTAGTGATGATTATGTATCTTCACTGGAAGTACTGACCAGAAATGAAGCTGACATTGACGCTGACATACCAGACGATAGCTTAGAACGAAGGCAAGAAGAAGATGAATAGAGATCAACTTGAAGAAAAAACAACCACCAGCAGAGCATTTGTTGTCAACCGCCGTACTGTTAGGAATATGTTTTTCTTGTTGGGCTAGGGGGACACATAGCTAAATTCTGCTAAGAAGGGTAAATATGAATACTGGTAATCCACCAAACGGCTAAGAAGAATTGTAATTTAGCTATGTCTAGCCAACTTCAACGAAAACCAATTGTGGGTGCGTGATAGTGGGAGCATCGCAGTGCATTACTAGCAAAGAGAGAAAGGTTTGTTAAAGCATGTCCTCGAGTAAGGCAACATCGTAACATTGAGCAAATGATGGAAATGAAAAGCATTTGCGTGAAGGTACTGCATATGTTCCATGTGTAAATTGAGCTATGCTTATATGTACCTAACTGAACTTTAATTTGCAGTCAGTAAGGCTTTAGTTAATATTGCGTTATGTAGTAACCTTTAGGGAACATAACTGTATAATAGAGCAAAAAAGTACTTTTTTTCTCTATTACTGTTATTTAGGAGAATGTTACTGCTTCTTATAAGAGAATGATTTATATGTGTATACATGATGACCAGTTGCAGATGCGCGAACTCGGTTTATAACAATGTTAAAAGCCAGATGACAGATGATATACATTATACTGGCATAGACGTCGGGGCACATTAATTTCAAAATGCTGAAACAAAACTGTTGAATTGTCAGAGGGAGTAAAATTTAAAAACCTGTCTCAAGCTTACTTAAACTGTAATGCCTGTATTCAGGAGAAAGTAAGGTTAATCCAGCAAATAGACTGAATGGTTTTTAAGACCAAGAGTAACCCTTTAGAGTTGTGTTTGTTGAACATAATTGGTCCTAAGAAACCCGAGTTTGGGAGGTGCCTGCTATGTTATTGAGTATAATGCGTCACCATTACTCATGCGTATGCGCGTTCTGCTATCTTAATGAAAAACAAAACAGAAATGTGCCAACATTTCTTTAAGTTGGTTTAAGGATTTGCTGAGAGGAAATGAGATATAAGGTACATTACTATTAGTTACAGATAACGCGGGACTTGCAGTTTATTTAAACAGTAGTTTCCCAAACAAGCTTAAAATTGGACTGGTATCGAACATAAGCGTTCTGCCCTTAAAACAGACCACAACATAATTCATTTATAGAACAAAAGGGGCAAACGTAACAAGCCATGGCTTGCACTGTTATCTAGTTCAGATTTAGCACTGAAACACTGTGGGTTTGAGGCCATTTAATGTGTAGCAAACATGTATTAAACAATTGTAGTGAACACGCAAACAACAGGTGAATTGCCATTCAGTCCGTCGCCATGCAGAAAACCAAATTTAAGTTATCTTGCACTCATTTGGAACTCAGCATGGGTGACATATCTACTCACAAGTAAAGACTGAAAGGGCCAACATTGAGCCTAGGAAATTATTTTTCGTTAGGTTCGAGGCCGAACCATAGATCATTTAGATTCTGCGGATCCAGGTACAGCTAATATTTACTGTAGCGCTAGGCTAAACTTCTTAGCATATTGGCGTGGAATAGACTAGAACAGGAAATCCAACAGTGATGTTTTTTATTGACACCCAAGAAGTCCCTAATGATGAGATTAGTTAAACATCAATAGCCATTAAAAAGGTAAGAACAGTCCACAAGAGAGGTAGAAGAAACAGGAACAGGTGAACAGGAAGAGTCCACCAGAAGCTCTGAGTGCCTAAACGTTTCAACCCGTGTAACACAACCAACCAGATAAATATCAGGCTAGTATAGCCACTGCCAAGAATCCAAATATAAGTTCCTACAGTGAATTCATAATGACTTGGCTTGAAAACTGGACTATTCCTGCCACAGGATCACTGCTTGCTTGGCCAGGAAAGCCAATTGCATATAAAGGAAACCTGAAATCCTACATACAAAGGTTGAGGTAGCATGAAAATGTCAGATCTACCACCAGGTAAAGCATGCCATAGGATGTAAGTGGATTATAAAAATTAAAGACAGGTGTAGATGGACTGTTACCCATTAAACCAGATTAGTTAGCACAAGGATTTGATCAGTTAGCCAGATGATTATGACGATATCATGACTGCACCCTAGCCTGAAGGCTACCACATTATGAGAGCAGCGATTTGGTGGGCAGCTAGAACAAATACATAATAAACCATTTAGATGCTGGAGACAGCATAATCTGCATGCCACCATTGCATCATACAATATATATTTTAAAGAAGCCCTTTAGATGCGAATAAAAAAAAACTGCATAACAAAATGATTGCCTGGAGATTTACAATTGATCCTTGTATGCTTAAGCAATTCATGCTATGAATAGAACCAATACATTAGTGAAGGCAATTAACAAAGACAGGTTTTGTACCTTGCATGGTCTGACTCCACTGCTTATTCAAAAAGCAGAAAGGTGATGATTGTAAATTTCACTGTGCTATTTTTCCAATACCGACTATATGACGCATTAATCCACTAAGATTGATCAAAAGCTACTGGGGATTCATCTTCTCACTGCCTTAGAGAGAGAAATTTACCAATATTAAACCATTTAAGGTGGAGATCTTAAACAGTACTCCAGTTGGTTAAATTAGATTAAATCTCCAAGGAGGCTACAAAATCTCACAGGCCAGATAAACACTTAAAACACCGGTTATTGAAGAACTTTTAAAATGGAACTTTGTAAACTGGCCTAAATCACCAATGAGCCAGGAGTTACCACAGTGATGTTAAGCGTGCAAAGTCCTGTTTTTGATAAGGACATTTATCAATCATTAATTGGTAGCTTATCCTATTTTAGTAATTGGTCTAGGGCCAGACATAGCATATAAGTGTCAACCAATTAGCCAAGTTTAATTCTGAGCCACTGAAAGACACTGGCAAGCTGCTAAGTGTGTGTTGAGTTGATCTTAAACAAACAATGCATTTGATATTTGGAACCCTAAGGATGAAACTAAGTTTAACTGCATATGCTGATGGCAAGTTTCGCACGACGTACTTACATGTTAAATCAACGTCATGTACTGTAGTATTATTAGGAAAGGTATAATTGGATGGCGCGCTCTATTTAACCAAAAACATTTAAGGCTTATCAACAATGGAGGCTGAATTCTCACGTTTCTCTTCTATTATGTACAGAACTTAGTATGTTATAAACAAAACTAATGATAATATGGGAATTAAAATGTAAAATGAGCCTATAGTTTTATATGAAGCACAACCAATCAGCAATTCAGATGCTTCCAATCTCACTGTAAAGACAAGATCAAAACACCACTGATCTAAAGATATCTGAATGTGCAGACAATGTGTTCAAAGTTAAAATGATTACACTGGAGTACTGTGTGGTCAGAGAATAACATTGCAGATCACTTTTTGACAAAGCCCAAGGCACTATAAACATAAGGCTTGCTGTTGAGGAATATGGACTTAAACTGTAACTACCCAAAAGGGAGAATGTTAGGATATGATAGTCACCTACAGTTGTGGTTGGAAATATATATAAACCAGAGATAGTAATTTAATACAGTATCTTTAGCAAGAATGTTGGAAGTGTGACTTGGCTGAGGTTCCTCCAAGGGCCATAAGATGGAGCCAAGAAATCTGGTTTCTTTCTCCCTGCATTTCCTGTTTTTGCCGTATTGCCTGATCATCATCTGCTTGGATTGCTATGAGTCTTGCAACTGTTAGCAAACTCCATTTACTGAACTTTGTTTATGAATAATAGACTTCGTTTTTTGGATTATCCCTGGAGTGATACTAACTGCCTTTAACAGTGTATGATTTGGACTGTTTGTTGGACTTTGTTTACCCATTTACTGCGAAGTAAAAACCTACACTTTACTATTCAGTGGTATCTCTGTGTTGGGCCTTGTGTGTTATTCAACACCACTCTCACTATGTTTCCCTGAGTGCACTCATTCTCCTAATGGGGAATACCTCAACAACAGCCCAATCACATTAGCACACATATTGTCAGTGAGGTATGATGGATTATGTTGATGGTAAAAACTGTGTGACTTTAAGTTACTCAGCTGCAACATTATAGTTAGTGATGACTTTAAGTGACCTCAGCTTCAACATGGGAATGAGACAAAGTCAATGACACATAGATGTGACTTAAGAAAAAAAATCAGCTTATTCACTCTGTGTTAAGAAAATGTAAGAATGAGGTTTGAATCTCACTCCTCAGACTAGAAAAAACATCAAAAATATGCTCATGGGCACACACTAATTGAAGATAATAGAATGGAGCATTCTTAATTTTGTGCAAAGCCTTAAATTCTGGTGCATATTTCCTCACAATTCTATGTGGAAATGGTTGCCTTTCCTATGCATTATGTCCTGCCCCAAATTTCAAATTTCAAGAACTCTATATGAGATAATGTCATGCAAGACTAGGCAAATCTGTTCCACAATCGAACAGTCTGCATTTATTTAAGGTAAACATTGCACAATAAATGTCACATTTGCTTTCTCATGTTGTTGGTACAAATTCCCATTTTACACACAGCAATTAGAATCAAATTCAGAAGCTTTCAAATCCACTCAGCTTTGTTATTTGAGTGATGTCTAGAGGGTCCCAGAGTTCACAGAAGAATGCAGCATTGAGTAATGGCTTTATGAATGGTAGAAGAATAACCTATTCAGAGAAAGAGGCCCACATGAAAGATGGTGCTCAGTGAAATAAATAGTCATTTTCTTCATGCACATTAAATGTAAGCATTTGTTTCCTTTAGCCTATGTTCAAATTCAAGTTTATTCCCATGTGAAATTGAATTAAACTCTTAATTGGCAAGTATTGTTTGGTGTTCATTAGAAAGTAAATAAGCAAACATTCTTATGGCTATTTTGTTGTTAATAGAAACTTATTTTTCTGTTATTTTGAACTCTTAAGGCAGCTAACAAAATGTAAAGATAAAAACAGTAATCTATAAATATTGAATGTATAGGAATAGGCAACTAAGCGATAGTTGCACTCAAGTCTAATTTTCCGGTTCTCAGATACTGTGCCAGCTCCTATTTAACAATTGCAGTGAAGTTGGGCTCCATAGGACTGCAAAATAGACATTCAGTTGCAACAGATTGCCTTTTCCCATGAAAAATGATCATAATCGGATTCTGTTATAAAGAAGTAGCAATGGCAGAAAGTGCATTTAGGGAAGAGTGATACTATGTTTTTGTGTCCTCAGTTTTATCTAGTTTCTAAAAATATGGTCCTTGGGGTCACGAATAGATTATATGCACCAAAATCTTATCAGGTAATTTATTTGTTTTATTCTAGTTATGTAAATAAAATATGGCTGAGGAAACTAACAGAATAACAGAGTTGGAAGGAACCTTGGTGGTCTTCTAATGATCCAATTCCTGCTCAAACACAAACCCCTCAGACAAATGGTTGTCCAAATCATTGTCCAAAACCTCCACTGGAGGCAAGTTGTTCCACTGATTAATTGTTTTAATTGTCAGGAGAGTTCTCCTTAGTTCCAGACTGGTTCTCTCCTTGATTAGTTTCTACCCATTGCTTCTTGTCCTTCCTTCAGATGCTTTGGATAATAGCTCGACTTCATCTTCTTTGTGGCAGCCCCTTAGATATTGGAACACTGTTATCATTTCATCTCTAGTCCTTCTTTTCATTAAACTAAATATAACTAGGATACCTGAGAGAAAACACATAATTAAAACACATAGCCTATAGTGTGTCTGTGTGTTTCATTACATACTTACTCTGTCATAACGTGGAAGCTGAGATAAATTGCTCTCGAATTTCTTCCTAGTGGAGAAAAGGGTTTTGCTTTTTCTCTAAAGAAGCTTTGCCTCACCAGAAAAGCTCCCTTGACAGTACTAAGTGCTAAGTGAATTTTGAAGGTGGAATTCCATGTTTCTGATCCCATGAAAAAGCAGTGAGCCTTGCTTGTGGTAAGCATTTTGGGAGTTAAATGCAGAAATGGTATTCAGCAGGTTCTGACCAGTTCTGGGGAACCAGTAGTGGAAATTTTGAGTAGTTCAGAGAACCGGAAATACCATCTATTCTCTGCCTCTCGAGTCCCAGCTGATCGTCTGGGTCTTCTTTTGTTGCCCTGCACAGGAGAATGGAGCTGGAAAGCAGGTAAGTGGGGTGGAGAAGGAATGGGGATTTTACAATATTGCCCTGGAGAAGGGAGGAAATGGAGATTTTACAGTATCCTACCCCTGCCATGCTCACCAAGCCATGCCCACCAAGCCACACCATGCCCACCAAGCCACGCCCACAGAACTGGCAGTAAAAATGTTTGAATCCCACTACTGGTTAAACTAGCAGGCTGGATTAGCCCTTCTGAGTGAGAGATTCCCAACCTCTGTTGTGAAAAAATAAATCCTTAAATACCATTAATAAAAATAAAAATTGGTCAATCTTCAACAATCTTCTCATGAGCAAGTCGTGGTGTTTCATATACAGATTTTATAAGATGAACTTGATTGTCTGGACTGTTCATCCTTTCAAGATTCAGATTGAGACATGAGACAGAAATAACCTTGACTCATGACTTTCACTTGAAATAGAGGATAATTTGTCTAAAAATATGTTTATAAATTAACATTGTATTCTGCTTCAAAAAAGATTGTTGCAACAATGTTGGACTCTTCTTGATTATATGAAAATATATTTCCTGCAGTATATATTCCAAATAAACATTCACAGAGATGCCATTTATTCACTGATGTAATTTAGTACATCAATAAGCTGTTATTATTGGTTTTATTGGTTTTGAAACTAAGTATATTTATTTTTTGATGTCAGTTGCCATGATGATTTCTTACTCCGTATATCATTTAATTAAAACTGAAAATAGGCATATGCAAAGCTGTACAGGAGAAAAATACCTTAAATCTGTTAACCTTATTTTCAGTAATCAACTGCACTTCATCACAATCTGAAGCAAAAATGTCTAGTGTGGAAATTTCATCATGCTCAACAAAGGGTCAGTAAATTCCTCTTTCCCCTAGCTCAGTCTATAAGCTTACATTCTACTACCATCCATCATATCCAGTTGACACATTGAGAACATGGCATTCTGCTGTTAAATTTCATATTTGAAGGGAAAATAATTCCCTCCCATCTCTGCTCTTGGTTCTTACACAAAGGTTTAATCTTTGCTATGTCTAAGGATAGACAAAGCATTGAAGGCATGGTTTTGCATTCACCCTAAATTTCTTGCTCTTTTAAGTAGTAAATATGGGTAGATTTGGTTTTTACAAACCAAAATGTATATTCTCCATTTTATTTTAGATTTGGCTGTTCAAAATGCTTGACATGCGCAATATACTGAGAGCATAAAATTAGCGTATACTGTACCGCAAATCTCCTTGCATAAGATTTAAATATTTTTTGAATTTCACACTACTACAAGGTTAATGTTAAATATTTCCATACCTTTTTGTGGTGCTTTCTTCATATATGTATCATGCTGGGAAGGAATTAAAGTCACTTTATTTCAAACTCCAATAGTAACAATGAAACCAGTGTAAAGTGCTATGCTGTCTATTAACTTTAACACATTAGTAGAAAAGCTTTTGGTTCAAGGTGACATCTTCTGATTTCAGTCGGGCAATAATTCAGCCCCTCCCCTGTGGCAGAACTCATAACAGCACTGTTCCTAAAACTTTTCAGTCTGCCCGGTATTACCATTCCTCCATTCCACCAATAGCCATCAACAGCAACAGCCTTTACATATCATTTTATTATTTATTAGATTGTTTTATTCTAGTGCCTAGTTCACAAATGTAACTTTGGGTAGTAAAACACATTCAAAAAGAAATAAAGTAATTTTTTTAATGATAATTGAGAACATACACAATAACATTCAACAATAATAACATTTCACAGTTGTAACCTTAATTTGTTGATGCATGCTTCATGCCTCTTGTGAAGAGGCAAGGTTGGACCAATGTAATTGCAGGGGAATAGTATTCTAGAAGACATCAAATTGTGATTGTAACTGAGGGGACTTGGAATTTTTTCCTCCTGTTGAACAGTAGAAACAATTGGGGAAATGCACTCCTATAAATAATTTGTCTTGGTGCACAAAAGGGCTTTATAGATGATAACTGCACTCTGATTTTCAATCAAAAGCCTACTGCAAGCCTATTCAGCTCATGGATCAGAAGTGTTCCATGCTTGTAAAAACATATGTCTATGATTGCCTGTACTGCCTTATTTTAAGTTTGATACACTTTCAGTTGGTCTTTAAAAGAAGCCCAATGTAGAATAACCAGTTGAAGTAATCCAGTTGGGAAATAACAAAGGTATGAATGACTGTAAGCAGTGCAGAGGTGGTATTCAGGAGATTCGGACCAGTTCTGGAGAATTGGTAGTGGAAATTTTGAGTAGTTCAGAGAACTGTCAAATACTACCTCTGACTGAAGATTTTACAGAAACCTTCCCCTGCCACACCCATCAAGCCATGCCCACAGAACTGGTAGTAAAAAATTTGAATCCCATCTCTGGAGCAGTGCTTCCCAGTACAGGAAAATATGTAACTGTTGCACAAAATAAAGCAATCCTACTACAGCTATCACCTACTCTTTGAACAGGAACTGTGAGTTCAGAGCTTTGAGTTCGGAGGATTTCCTGTGATTATGCACTGGTTCTGATTGGTGTAGTGCAACCTCATCCAGTACTGAAGTTGGAAAAACACTGGATCCAGAGGGCCCTAGAACTAAAGCCAGTCAGTCTTGCTGTATTTGATTTGAAGCCTGTTTTTTTCCTATATAGATACTCACAGCTTCCACCGAGACACAACCTCCAAGATATCACTTAGTCAATCTCAAGTAGCAATATAGACCTATGTATCACCAGTCTACTTGTGATATCTCAGCCCATTTACAACAAGTGTAAATGTTAAATGGAAGTTGGAGAGGGAGGGTTCATTTTATCCCCCCACCCCATCTTCCATCAACACTCACTGGAATCAGTCCCAGATAAAGTAGGACATTCAACAAAGTACTCTTAATATCCCTGAAGCTGGTCTAGAAGAATGTCATAACTGATCAAAGATGTCAAGAGAAGAAGGAAAGTTAGGATCCCCATCCTGTTCTTGCCAGAGATTATCCACAAGTGCAATGAATGCCATTTCAGTTTCATGCCTATATCTGAAATCTGGCTGAAAAATGTTCACATAGTATGTTTACAGGATAACCAAAGGTTGCTGTATGACCATCTTCTCAACAAACTTCCTGAAGGAAAGATTGAGATACGATGAAAATTATCTAAAACTTGAAAATTATCTAAAACTTGATTTCTTAAGGAGGAATGCATGACCATCTCTTTAAATATTGCAAGATTATCTCTCAAGGATAAATTCGCCATTGCCAGGATCTAACCCAACAGTTTCCTGGAAGTCTTAGCTAACAAGGAGGAACATGAGTCCAATACACAGGTGGCTAGCTGACAAGCCAGAGAACTTTCTCCATTTTATCAAGATCAGTAGAATAAACCTTATCTTAGATAATTGGACTAGATTTTATCTCAGTCACCTCATTTGCTCTTCTTGCTCTCACAAACCTTTTCTCTTTCATATTTATACCTAATCAAGCTAATTTAAAGAAGAGGAGGAGGAAGAAAGAAAGAGGAAGGCGAGGAGGATGGATGGATCATAAAAAGCTTTGTTTCCTAATCTTTTAAAGTTACTTTTTTACTTATCCCTTTTATAAGATAAAGTGGAGGAAGGAAATAGGCTAGGAGTTTTGGACCCTTTCCTCAGTAATATGAGCACTGGGGAATATTGTTTTTAAAAATAATTAATCCCAAATGGTTGATAGGAAGTTCAGTTCTCTAAATATTGCTAGAACATTTTGATATGGCAGAGTAAAATAATATTTCATTTATTTAAAAATAATTTTAAAAGGTTCAATCAGGATGAATTTTTCTGGATTGCCCAACAGTGCAAAAGAAAGGCAACATCCAAAGGGGAACATTTCAATTTTGAATATTTAATGGACCATTGTAACATAAAAACCTGTGGAGAGAGAAACCACTTTAAAATAAATTAAAATACCTTGACAATATCAATTGAACTTTGGCAACTCAGCCAAGTGACCTAGTAATAAAGGCTTTCAAAGAAAAATTATGAAAACAGAAGACATGTGTATAAAAAAGCATGTCATCAATTCATTTGGGTTATGGGATAATTTTGCCTTCTGGGGAATTAAAATATCATTCACCAGATTATGTCATAGATTATCCATTAGTCAACTATTCATATGATTTTATGTAGGTTCTTTTGTCAGGAACACAATGGAATATAATGTTCTTTTAACTAATACATTTAGAAGTAGAGAGCATAATGAATGGCTGGTTTTTAGAGAATTTTATTCACCTTCACTGCTCAGAATGCTTCTGTATGAATGTACAGTAAGTTTGCATGTTTGTATCTGTATCATCCTTCTCACCTTAGGGGTAGTATATATCTTCCTCAATATCGGGTCTTCTACCAGAGACCTGGGAGTATGTGGTTTCTGGAACCACAGGTAATCCTCAACTTACGACCACAATTAAGCCCAAAATTGATGTTGCTAAGTGAGAAACTTGTTAAGTGAGTTTTGTTCCATTTTACAACTTTTCTTGCCACATTTGTTAGGTGAATCATTGCAGTTGTTAAATTAGTAACACAGTTGTTAAGTGAATCAGGTATCCACATTGGTTTTGCTGGTCACGTTGTAAAAGCTGATTGTATGATGCCAGAACACTACAACTGTCAAAAATATGAATCATTTGTCAAGCATCTGAAAGTAAATTATGTGCCCATGAAGATGCTGTAACAATCATAAGTGTGCAAAACAGTCATAAGTCACTTTTTTCACTGCCATTGTAATTCAAATGGTCATTAAGTAAACTGTTACAAGTTGAAGACTACCTGTAGTTTAGCCATTTCAAGCCTTTTCAAGCACTGGATTCTTCTGGACAGAAGATGTGATTCCTGGGGTCCGTTGGAGCACTCTTCCAGGTTAGGAGTCATAGCCTTGAATGTTCCTACTACCACTTTGACTTTATTTTCCATATCTTGTCTCGTTCTTCCTTTAGGTCTTGGTTCCAGCTTCTCATACTCCTTCTTCCTGATGTTCTGTCAGATGGCACAACTACATCTATAACCACCACTACCTTTAGGTCCTAGTCTACTACCATGTTGTCTGATTGATTGGCTAGTACTAACCTGACAGATACACATTATCTTTTTATGTTCAAAAAAACCCCAGATTTCATTTTCATGTTACATTTTTATTTAAAGACATACCATTTCTTATTTCTATCAAACATTATTTAATAAACATCAAATTAAAGTAACAGTTCATTACATATTATACTGGATATATCCACAAAATTAAGCCATAAATATACGAGGCATCTGTTTTATTTCAAGTTGCCTCTTTAATACCCTTCTCCTATTGCTTATGTCGTGCTCTTTCAAATACTTCTACTTGATTCTAAATATCAAAACAGTCATTGGTGTCCATGTACGGTGTCCTATGTTTATGTCTACTTAGTGAAAATGTTTCTTACTTCAGTTTTTTCTACTGCTGGATTGCCTAACACCAAAGGAAAAATAAGGGGGATTTGTTGATAATGAAATAAAAAAGAAAAAAAAATAAGAGAGAGAAAAAAGGTTACTTCACTGAATAGGAATATTTTCTTCTCTGAAAAACTCTTCTAGAAATGTAGAACATGAAAACAATCTTCTTCTCAGTTTTTGAGGGACTCATTAATAGGTTGTCAAAAAAGGAAAAAAATCTTCTTGGGCTAGTGGGATTCTTTAGCATTTTGAAGAAAAGACAGGACTATGTCCATGATTACATAAAACAAAGCACTCTTTAAAATATTTACAGTTGGTAAGAAAAATAGGATGTGAGATGTCTGGAATACTGGATTTTCAAATTATTCCAACTCAAGAATAATATATTTTATTTAGATGCCACATGGGAAAAAGAAGAAAGATTATGGACATACATAATCTCCACTTTGACTTGAATAGGAGGATACCAGTGCTGAATACTTTTCACCTCTACATAATATCCACAATTTTACAAATGTTAAATGGAGGAGTGGAAGGATGAATGACATTTGTCAGCTTTGCTTGCAGGAGCTCAAAATGAGGCTTAGGAAATCTATTGGATAAGTCTCAGTCTTGCAAGAATTCTCTTAGACCTTTGAAAACACTGAAATGAGTCTTTCCTTGTAGCTGCAGGCAGTCTTTACCAAATATGTCTGATCTTCCTGGCAATTCCATTTTTCATTATAGGTATTTGCAGTACTATCAGAAGGATAGGTGCTAGCTGTTTTATAGTATTTTTTTTCCCCTGTAATCCCTTTAATTACATCAATGGGGTTTGGAAGTAGGCTCCAGCTAAGAATCATCATTGCCCAGAGACATCTAGCAAATGTTTCTGTTTTGGTCAGTCATATGATTGATTACTACAGGTAGTCCTTGCTTAATGACCAGTCAACTTAGTGTTCATTCAAAGTTATGATGAACCTTCCCAGAGCTACTTATGACCTGTTTTTAAAGTTCCCATGTCCACACACACACATAGAGTCATGTGATCATATTTTGGGGGCTTGGCAACTGGTTCTGATTTATGGCCATTTGCATATCCCACAGTTATGATTTTCAGTGGATTTTTTTCTTTCCAGTTTCCATGTTTATTCTAGCTTCTGGAAAAAAAATCACATATGAATGTTTGTATGAATGTTTAATAATCATGACATTACATTAGCAATTGTAGCATTCACTTAATAGGATGGAGTGTTGTAGTATTCACTTAATAGGAGGATGTGGCGCAGAGCGTCGCCTTGCCTCCTGTACATGGATGTGTGGGCGCTATCACTGCCTCGGGCAGCCTCTCTCGGTGGCCCCTTCAGGTTCGGGCTGGAGGGACTTGGGAAGGAAGCCAATCTCAGGTTGGCCTGGCTCTTTTGCTTGGCATGCACCTGGGGCTCACTTTCCTGGCTCTGCCCAGCCCACCCACCTCTGGTGCAGCCCTGGCGGGATGAGCAGAGGGCCCGGTGAGGAGACGCTTGCAGCTGGGCAGGAGGGCCCATCTGTCAACTGCGCTGGGCACCCCAGGTGAAGCTCTTTGTACTCTGCCCGGCACCAAGTAGGGATGGTGGCTGGGCACTTCTCCTGGGGAGGGCCGATCCTGTGATGTGGCCCCGGGAGATTTGCCTCCCCACATGGGGTTGGGTTGCCCTCTCGGGCAGGGGAGGCTTTGTCGTACTAGTAATAGGGCATTGTTTTTAAAAAGCTTTGCCTTCAAACAATGCCCAGGAAGGCGGCAACAGGAGCGCCTGAAGCCAAGTGTCTCTGCCGGGCTCCAGTTGCAGGGAGGAGGCCTGGCTGGCCACACTGGCTGTGCCAAATGCCAGGGCATTGCTCTAAATGCCATGGCAGCACAGGGAGAAGGGAAAACAATGGTGGTGGAAGGTCTCCCAATATGAAGTGCCCACCAACGCTGAGATCAACACAGGCAGCACCATATCCAGGTATGCAACAAAAGTACTTCCTAATGGCAAGCCCCCCCCACCATTCCACCCCATTTCACATGTTTAATATAGGCCTTAATTTGTGGGGAGGGGCTTAATTTGATTTTATGCCTATAAAACATGCTGGGACTTCCTATTGGGAGAGCCCATTTTGAGAAACACGGTATGAATTCTGCCTTTAGTACAAAGTCCCATGGGTGACCTTGGACCAGTCCTAGGAAGCAGGCAATGGCAAGCCACTTCTGAAATCTTGCTAAGAAAACTGCAGGGAGGAGGTAGAAGGAAGGACCTTTTGAAAGACCATCCTCTTTCCTTGTCGCTTATGAATATGGTTTGTAAATTTCCTCCAGTTCTCTTTAAAAAAGTAAAAATCTGAAGCTATTTGTAGTCCCCCCACCATAACAGTCAGGAGAATATTTAAAGCCTGGAGTTCTTGAAAGTCACTTGGATTTGGCCCTGAATCAGATGGGGCAATCTCTAAATCACTCCAAGTTAAATAAAGTTGTTTTCTAACTTGCCTGTCATCATTCAGACCAAATCTTGTGCTTGGTTGCACATCACTAGTTTTAATTATAGCATGTCCAGTAACAAATGATAAATAATATGGTATTTTAACTGCATTTGCTAATATATTCCTCACTTTTTTCTTTGTCTTTAGAAGTTGTTTACCTAAGTTGTTTTGTCCTCAGCTTTCCAATTGCTATTATTGAGAAAGTTGCAGTGTTTCATGGATTAAATTAGGATTCAGATGCTTAATTATTTTAATATTTTTTTGAAAAAAATTGAGGAATCCCCCTTGAAGTCAGGAAATATTTGTGTAGATCATGACTTTTAAATTAATATTTTCAGCATAGAGTTAAATCATACCCATTAAAGAGCAGGCAGAAATTGGAAGAGTTAAATCATATCCATTAAAGAGCAGGCAGAAATTGGAAGAAGATGCAAAGAAGAGAGAATAATGAAGTAATGGGGTAATAGAAGCCAAAGTAGTAGTTATTGGCTGAAACCTATTCTATAAACAGCAGTGCAAACTGGAAAGAATAGTTTGAAAGTTAAATATTAAAGAGCCAGGTAAAATAGTTTGGAAGTGTTTTAGGTATTATATGACTACTACTACTACTACTACTACTACTACTACTACTACTACTGTGTTTTTTCATTCTTTTTAGAAGTTTATGGCTTCTAAGATTAGTTTATTCCTTCTTTAAGGAATTTAGTCTTTAAAATTAATGTAACTTTCTTAGTTTCAAAGTGACTTCATTTTACAATAATGTTTCCTGTGATATCTGACAACCCTTGTTTTTATTAAATAGCAAGAGAAGAGGCAATTTTATATATTGCATTTTATAAATAGCTACTATTATTTCCATTAAAGGGAGCTCCTACCATTGGAAAATCCTCTGGAAAAATCAAAATAGTTTCTCTATATCAGGGTTTCTTCACTTTGGCAATGTTAAGCTGTTAAATATGCTATCTGGGGAATTATGGAAGTTGACATCCATCCACCTTGAAGCTGCTGAGGTTAAGAAACACTGTTCTATGCCCATGACTTTGCTGGTGATGAATGTTGATGGTTGTTGGTAAATGAAGAGTCTAATTATAAAGATGGCTTGCAAATCCCTGTTTTACCTTCATTTGTACCTCAGCTCAGAGCCAGTGAAATCTATTTTCCATTAAGTTCATAATCTACTCTACAAACTGTGAAAATAAATCTTGGGAAAGGGGCATTTGGGGCATTGTATTAGTATATTCTTTGCTTTTCTAAAAATGTATTTGAATAGTTGTTGGAATGCGCTGCGAAGAACTAATTTTCCCATTTGAATCTTGGAAAAAGGAACAGTCAAATGAACTGGGTTTTGGGTTTTTTTTGGCTGCTAATTCACATTGATAATGTAGTCACTCTGAATAAATGAAGGCTAAGGAAAGCATAGCATAAATATAAATGGGGGAAAATGAAAGAAAAAAGAAGAAAAAAACCCTATAAGAAGATATGCCATTAATTCAGTTCATTTTTTTGTTACATTGGACACAATAGAAAGACATTGGTCCTTTTATATGTCTCATTGTAATGTTTATCGTTTATTTGTCCATTACAAAATTTTGCTTGCTCAGTATTTTGAAAAGCACAGAGAAGCTTTTTCTTTTTAATAAGAAAAACTAGGAACATTAAATTCTGAATTGCATTTACAGGGATCTTTTTTGTCCCAAAACATATATTGTTGAGAATCTTTACATTCATTGAAGGTGCTTGACTAAAGGGTATAATAAAAGCAATTGTATAAAAGGAAATTGACTGTGTCAGTACAGAGAAACATTTGCAGTTTAAAAAACAACATTAGGTTGCATTGCTTTGGGCAAGATATATTTCAGAGACTGGTAGTTTGGGACTGCAGCAGCTTGGACCATTTCATGCGAGCATAACTTGATACTGATGCCTTTTATTAGCTGAGTTATTTTTTCAAGCCCCAATTCTCATATGGAAAGGAAAGCGATAAGCCCACATAACCAACAATGGTTATTCAGTAAAGATTTGCTTCTTTGTCCATCTTGTCTTCAACTTAGATCTCTGAGAATGTGTAAATCTGTTTGGAATACATGTTGTGTTTTAGGACACAAATTGGGATCGTATGCAGAAAGGAACACGATGAATGAAAACGATGGAATCACTCCATCCCAGTTGGACTTTATTTTTCAGAAGATGGAAAAAGGAAAAAAGGACTATTTTATTTTCATTTTATTTATTTATTTTGATTTGTCAATTGCTTGCAAGATAATAGGTATAAGTTACTAGGTAACTTATACTTATAGGATAATAGGTATATAGTTACTAAGTATATACATAGTTATGTGTTGTGGCCCCGACTCCTGAGCCTATGCTGTCAGAGGAAGAGGACCTGGAAGATGAGGGGAGGAACTGGCAATGCCTTCCTCCTTAGGACCTTTCTCCCTGCCAATGGCTTCCTCCCTGGTAATGCCTCAGTTTCCATCAGACAACCAAAAGGAACAGCCTGAGATGAATCAGGAGGAAGGCATGTCGGAGCAGCCTCTGACAGGGAGTGAAGAGGAGGAGTCTTGGCTCGACCCCAAGCAGCATCATAGGGAGAAATGTGAGCAGCAACGTAGGAGGCATGGGAGGGACAGAGAGTGAGCTGAGTCATTGAGCCACACCCCACAGGGGATAAAAGTGGGTGTGCTTTCTCCTTAAACTTTGTATGGGACAAAATGTTCTGTCTCCCCTTTCCTTTCCCCCAAAAGGTAAGGGATTATACATACACACAAACACAGACAGGCAAGCTGGCTCGAACTTCACAGAGACAATCCTCTGTAACTGATAACATTCTTGGCATCCCACTACTTCCTGCCTGCCAAGTCTGAGATGACAGCAATTGTAAATCAAAGTCTTACTCACACAGAGGGAAATGTGTCTTTTACTTCACAAAGCACAAGGCAGTCCACAAAATAATCGGTCTTCCAACATAGTTACGAATAAAGTCTAAAGTAAGTTAAACTTTGTCCCATACAAAGTGTAAGGAGAAAGCACACCCACTTTTATCCCCTGTGGCGTGTGGCTCAGTGACTCAGCTCACTCGCTGACCCTCCCACACCTCCTACGTTGCTGCCCACGTTTCTCCCTATGATGCTGCTTGGGGTTGAGCCTCCCCCTCATCTTCCACGTCCTCTTCCTCTGACAGCATAGGCTCAGGAGTCGGGGCCACAACAGTTATGAATACATGAAATGGGTACATATAAGAAAAATAAAAGAAAAAATAGAACAGGGACAGTCGGCACATTGGTGCACTTATGCACGACCCCTACAGAGCTCTTAGGAAGGGGGTCAATAGTAGATAGTCTAAGGTTAAAGTTTTTGGGGTTTGGAGAAAAAACCACAGAGTGAGGTAGAATATTCCAAACATTGACCACTCTGTTGCTGAAGTCATATTTTCTGCAATCAAGTTTGGTGCGATTAACCTTGAGTTTGTATCTATTGTGTGCTCTTTTGTTGTTATGGTTGAAACTGAAATATTCATTGACAGGTAAGTCATTGCCATGTATGATTTTATATACCATACTTAGATCAGACCTAAGATGGCGTAATTCAAGGTTTTTTAGGTCTAGAATTTCAAGTCTGGTGGCATAAGGTATTCTAAAAGGAGTAGAGGAGTGGAGAACTCTTCTTGTGAAATATTTCTGGACTTTCTCAACTGTACTAATATCAGATCATAAATGCAGCGTTCCAGACTGCATGAGCTGTATTCGAGTATTGGGCTAGCAAATGTTTTTGTATGCTCTAGTATAGTGGTGATATTACCAGAGAAAAAGCTGACGTCAGATTAGGTTCATCAACTCTTAATGCCCTCTTGGTTGTGCAGTTACAATGGGCTCTAACACTTAGATCATTTGAGATGAGTTATTCAAGTCCTTTACAGAGCTTGGATCATCAACAAAGGTCTTGACTATTCAACTTGTATTTTATTTTTTCTGATTTTTTTTTTTTTTGCAAATATGTAAGACAGAGCAATTTATTTGTTGAGATTTTGAAGTTGCCATTTGACCATTCTTGATACATAGTCAACGATCTTTTTTGCGCAGGTAGCAGGTATTAATCGATGATGTTGAATAGTTAACATCATCAGCGAAGAGAACAGAGTTGCTCTTAACATGATCACAGAGGTCATTTAATATAGAGTATAGAGGAGTTAGTCCTAGAACACTGCCTTGGGGTACACCACGATTCGACAGGTTCAGATTTTGATAGGACACTCCAATTTTAATTTTTGTTGTCTGTTTGACAGGAATGCTTCTGTCCAGTTATGCAGTTGTCCAGAGATACCCATAAGATTTAGTTTTTAAAAGTAGTTTGTCATGTACACTGTATCAAAGGCTTTAGCAGAAGTCTATGGAGATTGCATCTATTGTTTTGTCCATCATGTTTTTTGCAGTTGCAGATTACAGGATAGTTTTTTTTCTAAATCAATTGTTTGTTCGAGAGTGGGTTGTTTTGTCTCTAAGTGGAGGATAATGGATTGGTTAATAATTGATTCCATGACTTTACACAGTGATTGTAGCATAAGAGATTGGTCTGTAATTTTCAACTAGGCTGGGGTCTCCCTTTTTGAAGATGGTGATGACTGTGGCTTGGACCATAACTTTGGCAAGGACGGCTGGTCCTGAAAGATTTTTCAAGAGATTATGCTCAGAAGTCTGCTTGGCAGTGGATAGCTTTTTAAAGAAGTAGGCACCACTACTTGTCTGGTCAGATAGATAGAGATGGTTTTAGATTATGTAGTACTTTTTCAAACATTGTCTTCTGTAAAATTGAGATTGTATTAGATCTTTGTAGTTTTCTGTGGTTCGGTTAGGAATACTGGGCATGATCCCATTGCTGTTTCCCAAATACTGAGCCAAAGAATGTAGTTAAGATGTTGGCTTGAATGGTGTCTATTGTTGTAGTCTTTACCTATTAGGTCCTATCAGGGTGGAATGGGATGGACCTTGAATCTTTCAGTTTGGTTGTTTATATAAACTGTAAAAGAGCAGGTGGGATTGGTGCATAGAAGGTTTTCCTCTTGTTTAATGTGATAATTAGAGCATTCAGTCTTTATCTGGGTGCATAATTTTTGTATCGGCTTATGAAGTTGGTAAAGTGACCAGATTTGTTTTTCCGCCAAGAGTGATCTCTGTTTGGATTGAAGTTGCCTTATTGTTTTGGGTAATCTATTTTTTTTTATGTTTTGGGAGTTTGTTGTCTGGTACATATAGTTTGATGACTCTTTTGACTTCAAGTAAAAATATGTTGTAATGGTCTTCAACAGTATTGCATCCAGTGAATAGAAATTGCATTCAAAGGGATGAGAGATCATTGTCTATAAGATCAATAGTTGCCTTTTTGAAGTTATAATTGGAGATCACATCGTTATGTTGATTTTGTGTGGACGTATGTTTAAACAAAGTCAATTCAAGCTATGTCACTGTTGGACAAAGGGTTCTTTAATTTGTATTCCATAAATTGAATTCAAACTATTGCAGAAGATGAGTTTGAGGCAGTTGTTAAGTCTAGTGTTTTGGTTACTAGTTGTTCCAGTCCCAGTTTTTTACAGTATTGTAGAAGTTGCATGTACGGTTTGTCAGTTGTACATTTCATTTAGGGTCCAGTTAATAATGAGGTAGATTGAAGTCACCAAGAAAGATAAAAGCTTGTGGGCAGGAAGTTGCCCAGTGTTAGCAGTGAATTTAGCTTGTTTATTATGTTAGATCGTCATAATCAGGGTTCCTCGTCAACAGTAAAATCGAAATGTGATAGTTAAGGATAGTTCACAGATGATGGTCTCAGGAAGAGCAAGCTCCTGGGTAACTTGGATGTTTTTTAGATGTAAGGACTTTTTATAGAAGATAGCAACACTACCTCCTCTACAAATTTCACAATCTTGACCTAAATATGATAGTCTCTTACTGGAGTAATGGAGTCACGGAGAAGATGCATTGAGCCATGTTTCACAGACAAATATGATGTCCGAATTTAGCCATATTTAGTAAGAGGAGAAATTCAGGTATTTTATTCACAAAGGCTTCTTGCATTGAGGTGCTTGCATTTAAGGCCAGCAGTAGTTGGAATTGAGGTAGTTAGGGATGTGCGTGCCTAGTCTTGGGTGATGGTCGGATGGTTGAGGTAGGGTTTACTTCCTTTGATCTATATTTCACCAAAGAAATGCATGAAGTGCAGGTGATTGAAACTTTTGGGGAGAAAGTGATCATGTTATCTTGAGTTCATGATACAAAGCACGGGTGTCAAACTCACATCATGTCACAGGCCAGATCATGAGTTTATGTAACATTTTTTTGCCTTTCCAGAGCCGGGTGGGCATAGGCCTGTGTGTTATGTATCTTTCTGTGGACACCCAGTTTGGTGGGGCCTGAGCAATAAAGGAAGAAGTAAGAAGGTGAGGGTGGTGCATACTGTATTTCAGAAGGTTTTGAATTTGAATTCAACGGAAAGTTGGTCATGTCCAATAGTTGAAATGTATGAAGGAAAAGCACTTACAGAAAGTTGACAAATCACAGAAAAATAAGATAGGGAATGCCCATCCTGCCCTGGCCCCCCCCCCCCCCGCATCACTCTGGTTCTGCTGGGGCTTCTGCAGCACGGCTCACTCTTCTGGGGCTATGGGGCTTCTGCTGCTTTCTGCAGGAGCTGGTGACAAGCACTCCAGCACCAGCCCACCTCACAGCACCTACCAGCCGCTTCACCCCTGGGACTGAGCGACCCAAGGAGGAGTGCCAGGAAGACTCATTTTTGTTTTTATAGCTTCTTGTTAATAAAGTCTACTCTTTGATTCACAGCACTCTCTTGCAATTCTTTTTTGTTAATAAGTGCTTGATGGAAACTTTTAGAATGGTTTTAAGCCTTTGCATGCTTGTGGGATGGGGGTAAGGATAGCTTTGGGAATGGGTTAGGGAGTACCTGTGGGGTATGGGTATAATAGCTATGGGGATTGGGTTACGGATAGCAGTGGGATAGTAAAGACCTTCACAGTGCAAGCATAGTGGGACTGTTTATGGTCCACCCTCCCCAGGTGCCACCCACCTATGGCCCTTTATATTATCAATAATAATGTCAATTAATTATCACCAACACATGTCAACATAAACAAACACTGCTTTATTAAAATGCCTGTTAATTGTTAGGCCCACCAACCATACATGGCCCAATCTCATCCGTGTGATGAAGCCGTGAAAGGAAGCATCCATGAAGCATTTACCATCCTGTCTTGCCACCTCGCAACTGCTCTACCAGCTGGGAGTTGCACCAAGTAGTTTCAGGAGGTTGCGCTGCTCTTCGCCTATTGAGGCTTCTGTTGGGGCCTTCCACATCCTCAGTGTCAATCAGGTTTGCCCTTGCCTCTCCTTCCCTCAGGCTCCATTCCCCATTGCCTTGTGAACGGTCCACAACCTGTTCTGCAACACTGGGGTAGCGGGTGCATGCCATGAGATTGTGCAGGATGCAGCAAGCCTTCCACCGATCCTCCTCAAGGGTCTCTGGGCTATGCGCATGTTGGTGAGAAGTACCTGGAACTGTTGGCCAGGATGAACCAAAGACGATCTCCACCACCCGTCTTGCCCTGAACAGCCTGTAGTTGAAGATCCTCTCTCTTGGGTGAGGTATTTGGAGGTGTAGGGCTTCATGAGATAGGTTGTGAGGGAAAGGCCTCATCCCCCACGATGAAGTAGGGCCACATCTTGTGTGTCGTTGGCAGGGGGTCTGGATCTGGGAAGCCCACCATGAGGTTGCTTTCCAGCCCCTCCTTGAGGTGACTGGCGTTGTATCCTGGGCATCTGAAGATGAGCCGTTGCCTGAAGCATCGATGTACAGTGAATTTGTAGTCAGCATCGACCATGGCGAAGAGGAATGATGCTGAGAAGCCTTGTAGTTGTGATAAGTGGACCCCGACTTGGCTTGGCGCTTTGCAGGCCACGTGCTTGCCATCGATGGCTCCAAGCGGTGTGGGGGAAGTTCCACTTCTGATACACTGCTCTGACGAATCTTTCTTCCAGCCTCCTTCAGTGGAGGGGTACTGGAGGAGCTCCTCCTTGTATTCTCTATGATGGCCTGCACCACTTTTCTGACAACAAGCTGAGGTGCTGGGTGGCACCCTCCAGCCGTACTGCATGCTCCTGTAGGTGGTCCCTGAGGCCAGTTGGCGCAGAGTGAGTGCCACCTTGAGCCCAGGTTCCAGGCTGGGCGGGAAGTTGGTATTTGTCTTGGTCAACCTGGGTGTCAGGCGCTGTACAAGTTCATCAAACATGGCTGGAGGCATCCTCATGGAAGTTCCTGGAACGCCCGAGTGTCTCCGCTCCTGAGCCTACCATCAGGTTGTTGTACAGTCCGTCCTCTTGCTCTTCTGGTGAACCCTCTTTGGACCCAGCCTTTTTTTGGGTGGCTCCTTTTCTTCCCGTAGTAGAGTTACAGAGCCTGTGGATGGTTTCGCACTGTTGCAGAAGGATGGTGGCTGCCGAAAGGACTTGTAACAATCCACGGTGGACATGACTGGATGCTGTGGAAGAGCAAGAGTCAGATGAAGGCTGAAGAGGTCTGCACAGCTGGTCTGCTGGTCTGAAAGTGAGATGCAGACGAGTTGCTCCACTTTTTATAGGCAGTATAGGTGTCCCTTTGCATCCTCTAGGCATCCTCTAGGCATCCTGTAGAACATCCTTAATATCCGAGATAGGTCCCCTCTGTGAACGTTTTTCTCCCGTTTAAACCACTTTGTTTCCATGCTGCAGCCGCTAGCATCCGTTCTGCATCCATTCCACATCTGTTCCACTTCCTCCCTGCGTCCGCGGCGATGCGAGTTGCGCGGATGTGCAGCAGATGCCTGGCGGATATAGCGGATGCGTAACGGATGCGTAGCCGATTCATAGCGGATGCGTAGCGGATGCGTACGGATGCAGAACGGACGAACTGGATACATTTTCTGCGCAAAAGTTTCAGGTAGCCCAAAACTTTTGGAGCGGATGAAACGTCCATAACGGATGCTGGAGCGGATAGAGAGGAAGCAAAATGGAGGCAGTGAGGTACATCAACGTTTTCGAAATGGATGGCAAGGTTTTTTGTCCGTTTTACTCCTCTTTGCAATCCGTTGGTTCACTGTGACATGGGCTTTAACATCCTCTGTTGTAATCCTCTCATGGGTGGGATTCAAATTGTTAACAAATCGGTCTTGTGGCTTTGGCTTAGTTGTGGCAGCTGGCTTGATGGTCATGTGACTGGGTGGATATGGCTTTGTGGTCATGTTTTGTTTGGGTAAGGCCAACTCAACATCATTCACCATTGAGGCATGCATCTCCTACCTGTGACTGTGGGGATGCTGCAACAGTCAAAGTGTGAAAAACAGTGAAAAGTCACTTTTTCAGTGCCTTGTATTTTTTCAGTGCCATTGTAACTTTGAATGGTCACTCCACACAAGCAAAGTACCAGCAAAGGAGGGAAAAAAAATTTCTGAGATGTTCCTGAGATAGGAAGTCCTGTCTCTATAGTCTGTATAGTCCTGCCAAGAATGTAAATCTGGAAGCAATTTCAGAATAGAAACAATAGAAGAATCAATTTGATCACCTCTGCTTCTCTTGGCTGTGGTGAATAATTATGCTTCTGTTAACTCATTAATCTTTATCATAATTTATAATAAGATACTATCTATATTATTTAAATTTTTAAACCTAAAGGAGAAAAACACTTTTTGTAGTTTCGCTATTTTACTAATGTTAAAAAATACTCAAAGTATTGTATATAAAGGGAGAACAAAAAAGCTCTCAGTTTTAAACCCATAATGAAAGCATTTGGTGTATCAACATTTTCTAACAGGTATGCTAGGTATTAAATCAGAGCAAGTTTCAGAGATTACTAACCATTACTAACATTACTAACAGCCATTAGTTTTCCCACCTGGATAATAAACTACTTATAAGAGAAAGCATTGAGAAGAATATTATTCAAGAACCATGGAATAATGCCACTACTGTATCCTGTGTTTTTCTCCATAGTATAGATATCGACCTAGTAAAAATTAAACAATTTTGTATCACACCACATTAATGGGATACTATGTCATTACACCTATTTTCAGCCATTTTGGTCATACAATATTAATGAATGAGTTGGCTCTCTAGAATTGCTCAGTGACAATACAAAAAAGATCTCAAACAGATTGCTATATTTATCATGAAATGGTCAAAAATACATCTTTTCAAATATTCTTGATTTTGTTGACAGCAATTTAAATGTACAGTTCAATCTGTTAAAATCAATTGCACTTACTTTTACCTACTGTCTTACTATTTTTTTACAAAATATGAATATTTAAAGAAAATTAGGAATATTGAAAGAAAACTTCTCAACTCTGAAGGATCTGAAAGTTAATATGCTCGAACAGCTATTTATCTCTGTACTATTGAGAGCCAGCATGCTCCATATTCATTAAAATATGAATAGCCTTTGATTTAAGCTTTTTACTATATTTGTTCAAGGTTTGAGAAGTGTTTATAAATACACTTTTGAGATTCATACAGAAATATGCCAAGAAATTTGGCTTTGAATAATTTAATTTCTTCAGGGATGAAGTTGTTTCCCTGCCAACTCGCAAATTTGTTGATTACTAGAAGTACTTTCTGAGCTTTCTTCTTTGATGACCCAGCATGTAGAAGATTGAAAGTGAACAGCTAGCTATGTAAATGATCTTACCTGCTCAATGGGTCTGTTATTAGCTGTCCAATTTGATAGATTATCAGAGCATCCTCTGGAAAAACAAAATGTGATACTTTTTTTGGTGTTTTATTTCAAGCATTTTCTTTCACTGTGCCTTTAAAGTTCCTTGAAACCTCTACATAAACCAATTTTTGAAACTAAAAGAATAGCTACATCATCTGCATATAAGACAATTGGAATTGGATTGGAGAAAAATAAAAGATAAAGGTTGGCAAAGGCTACAACAATATTGTTAATGTGATGGTTAAACAATAGGTGATCATTCTTGTTTAACCTCTACATTCTTGTTTAACCACTTTATGAGTGGGGATAGGTTCCATTAGATATTCCAAATTAGTGCCTTTATCCTGTGTAATGATATTACAGTGTAGCTGAATAATCAAATTAAGCAGATGATCAATCAATAGCTAGCTAGGTTCCTCCAGTTTTTTTCTTCTTCAGGATAGAGTCAAAAACTATCTTTAAGTCAATAGAAGCAGAAAAACTGCCCGGAGATTTATAACATTTTTCTGCCAAATGATATAATATTAGGCAATGATTTATTGTTAAATGTCCATCCCTAAAACCTACCTCTTCTGGCACTAAAATGTTCTCAGAAAACCTCCAGTAATAAAGGGCAGAGAAATCGAACATAGAATTATAATTAGTACTTATATAACATGAACCCTTTAAATGTAGTATAAGTAGCATGAACATCTTTATATAATTTGGTACTTGTGGGATCTCATCTGTCTTCTCTCTTATATATTGGGAGAATAAGTTTTTTAGGAATTACCATGGAGGAATTTGTAGCAGTCAACAATGAGGCTAACACTGAAGCATACCTTGAGGCTTGATGGATTTAAGAACTTCAGAATAATTAGTCTGCACCAGGAGATTTATATTTTGCTGTGCAATTAGTTTCTGTACTGTAAATTTTAAATTTTTGTAACTTGATCTTAGTAGATAAACAGATAAGCTTTCACTGAAAATGCATGAAGTCATGAAAATAAATGTCAACATTTGATTAAAGCAAAGAAACAAGTTTATTGTTTGATCCCATCTACCTTAATTCATAACATTCAGATCCCATCTACCTTAATTCAGAACATAGCAATGGGAGAATGTATGACCAATGGTATAAAATTCACTTTAAACTACAGTTTGAAAAAATAAAAATAAAATGATGTACTCTTGGTATTTGACTCCAGATAGACTGATGAAAATATATAGAGGGCTTTCAAACAAATGTTGGAAATGTAATCAAATTCCAGGTACATTCTATGATATACATATATATGATCTTGGAAGTATCCTATATCACGTTGGATAAATACCATATAATATCGACAGTGCAGGAAATATTTAAAATACAAATCTGAAGTTTTTCTTCTAAATCAGGGGTGTCAAACTCAAGGCCTTTGGGCCATATCTGGCCCTTGGGATGGTTAAATCTGGCCTGGAAAGAGCAAAAGATCAGCCTGTGGTGCCTCTGACAGACAAAATGGGGCACGGGGCCCACATACACTCCATGTTTGACTTGGATGGTCTCCTGGAGCACTCTGCTTGCCACAATGGGGTGCGGGAGGGGTGCGTACATCCCCTGTCCCTTGTTTAGGCTGGCAAAGTGCAGGCTGTGTCCATTCCCATCTCCCCCCCCTCACCCCAGAGAGAATTACAGTGCTGATACAACCCTCAAAGAAATCCAATTCTAGATACTATGTAGAAACCAATTGAAGAACAGTTTGAGGTATTATTTCTTTACATGATGATTGTATATACTAAGCATTGAAAGGAAAAGGGACACTGACTGTTGAAGAGTGGATTTTAAAATTGATTGAATTAGCGGTGATGGCAAAATTAAGTGCTCTGATGAAAGACAGTGGATTAGACAAGTTTATAAGAGACTGGGAGCCTTTTGTTGATTTTCTGCATGTTAAATATGATGACAGAAGATTAAAAGAGGAATTTCAAGATTAATTTTAACTTTGCGATAACCTGTTGACCCTCTCTCTCTCTCTCTCTGTGTGTGTGTGTGTGTCTGTGTGTCTGTGTGTCTGTGTCTGTGTGTATACATATATACACACACACACACACACAATACAGATGTTAGGTAGATTTGATTATTAGATAAATAAATTTCAACATCAGGGATATTTTTAATCTAATATAACATTTTTGTTAAATACAATGGGAAAGTTTACAACTATTTGTAGACCCATTTTTCATGTATCTTTCAGTATTCAGCCATGGTGGGTTTTTTCTTAGATCTAATTTTAGGTGTATTTGATAGTTGGTTCCCCCCCCCCCCCCCCCTTTTTTTT
>BHFT01008749.1:37155-71751 GCA_004320025.1 Laticauda laticaudata
CCCCCCCCCCCCCCATTTTTGAATACATGGGTTTTTATTCTTTTGGTTCTTAGCATTGGATGTTTGTTAGTCTGTTTTCTTTTCTTTTTTGTATTTTATATTTGATGATAAAATAATAAACATGTTTTAAGAAAGAACATTTCTATTTTTCCTTCCTTCTCCTATTTTTTTATTACTTTTTTTGAATTTCTCTTTGTATTTTATATTTTGATAAATTAATAAAAATATGAAACCAAGAAAGAACATTTTAGACTATTTTCTGTATCAGTTTGTTTTCTCTTATGTTCTAGAAAAGTCTCAGTAATGTTATATATTTCTGTCACATATATGCTATTTGATTCATATGCCATGTATGGTTTAAGTTTGGTATCAGTTTTTATTGACATGGGTCAGTCAAAATAACAAGCAATATCTGTAATATATTCCTGCAAACACCAGTTAATATTGATATAAGTCTGCTTATAGTTACCACTGTGAAATAAATATTTAGATCACAGTGTGGATACTGCAGTGAAACTTGAACAAAACAATGCATCAAACTTATTTAAAAAGTTATATTCAGATTGTTGTCTTCAAGATTTATGGCTCTGTTTTTTCAAGTGTAACCTTCTTAAATAATGTTTTGTTTTCAGTTGATATATTGAATCTGATGAAACTCACCAGCCAAATGCAGTTCATAATATCACATTGAGGAATCTACCAAGACTTTAGGGAAACTGTAGGGAAAAAATATAAAGAGTCCACTACATATATGATGACATTCATTCAGTTTTAACTATAGATTATGCATGATTTACAGGTAGAAGAATGGAACCCTAACATTATTTTTTTAATTAGCTGAATGCATCTCATTCAACCATCAGTTTTTAAATTCAATAGTAGGTTGCAGTTGAGAAAAATGGAAGTCTGTCACTGAAGCTTCCTCTTTTCCCATATACCATTATAGATAACATTTTATTGTAAGAGGAGAAGTTAAGTTTGGATTGTGAACTAAAGTAGAAATGACCATCTGGAATAGAATGTTCAGCTCTTCTTCTATTGTAACTTGCACTGAACAGAATAATAAGGTGCTAATAAGAAATGTACCAACTTGGGTCATTAGGACAGATAATATCCATAGGCTTTCATATAACTTTTTTGAAATTTGCTGACTCTTTATTATATATAAAATAAGTTCTTGAATTCCACCTCTAACTTTTAAGTACTTTCTAATTTATTCTTATGCATGTTTATAGTTATTCAGTGTTAGATTCTATTGAGCTATAAATCAGGGAATTATGGCACACCATTGAAATAGTGGATACTATAGGCAAGATTTTAATCAAAGCTACCTCTGATTGATGAGTTTTCTTTTGTAATTTGTTCTACAGCCTGACTATTCTCATGATAAGTTAATAGCAGAACAAGTAACCATGGGAGGGAATGGAGTCTCTCCACGGATATTTTACAGACTAGGCTACATTAAGATCTGTAAAGTACTTGTGATTCAGTGAGCTGTTTGCAATCTTGAGCTTTGAGAATTTATAGCATCTTTTGATTTGTGGGACACAACTATTAATTGTAGCTGTTTCCTGGAATCAGTTGAATGAAGCTGCTGTTCCTGACTTTGCTATGTCTCATATGGTTTTAATACCAATTAGTTGATGGTTTTGAGATAATGTAGGGTGTTACAGTTTTGTGTCTTTTATTCTTAACTATTAAAGAAGACTATTTAAAACATAGTAAAGTGATTAGCTTATTAATTTTACAATTAGTTAAGAAGAATGGCAATCATAAGTTACTCAATGGATGTACTTTCATTATGTTTGATTTCTATTGTCAGAACAGGAATAACACAATAACTTATATTCTGTTTTCAATTCTTTTTAAAAAATAGTGATTGAAATCTCAAAGCTGGTGGATATTAAGAACTGATTCAAATGCATGACAGGAAGAAGTTTGAACCTATATTTTCCAGACCCATTACTGCATCACAGTTTACCACTTTTTGATATTTTATTGTCCTCAAAATCAGATAAGAGAACTCTTGTCAAAATCTCAGTATATAATAAATGCCAAGTTACTTAATTCATAAAAATCTCCCAGCAACTTGTTTAGGCCTTCCTGACATAAGGATAGTATTCTCATTATTACAAACTCACATGTGAAGTCTTCCATAATTTGTGCAGTTGTCGCTCTGCAGTAGGCTCAAACATCAGAAAGTACTGGGAAGTTTTTAGCCCAAGGCAAAATGCGAGTAACTGTGAAGCTAAGGAATCATATGGCTCTTCAGTTTTATTAAATCCTCAGCTAAAGATTATACTATAATAAAACATAATACAGAATATAATATAATACAACAACAAGCTTATACTGAAAGTTAACTTGGACTAGCTTTCTATATAGAGGTGCTTAAGATCTCACCCGTACTTTGTCCTGCCAGAATTGTTTCTTTTAATTTTGAGTATCTTTAGCTTCCTGACTTTGGAATTCTTCAGGGGTCAGGAACAGAATTTTCTGGCTAGCTTTATTTATTGATTCTCATCTTTCTTACAGGTCAAAATTTCAGCCTTTTCTTTGTTGAGTTCAAGATCTTTCCAGGTGCAGGCTGGAAAGGCTAACAGGTGCAGTGAACATGTGTATGCATGTATTTGTGTATGTGTATGTGTATACACACTATCTGCCCACACACACATGGAGAGAGGGAGGGAGGTAGGATAGTGAGAGAGCGATAGAGCCTATCCAGTTACCAGAAGATACAATGGAGAAAGAAGAAAAAGACCAAGAATAAGTGGGTTAATAAAGCTAAAAACCAACATCTCAACCCAATGACATCTTACTGAATTAATTAGGCATAAATTTATGCCTAGTTGGGCATAAAGAGCATATAGTTCTTTGACGTGATTAGGTCAAAGAACTATAACACTAGTACTTATAAGAATGGATTTCGGATAATTTCTGGGAACTATTATCCTTATTTTTAATTTGAATTTCTTAAATTCAAGATAAAATTATTTTTTTGAAAGAAATAATCGCTATCTATTTTGCAAAGCTTTTTTTTCTATTTAATAGCTTGTGTGTTTCTTAATATTTTACCCTTATATTCTGTCTTTATTGCCATCATATCTATATACCATTGTATGAATACCTTTTTGTTCTTTATAATTTTTATCTATCCTTTTTTCTTCAAAAGCTATCCAATCAACTCCATCCAAATAGGTATCACTTTCTTTGTTATCCCAATGTTTCAACCTATGCACTCTTCTTTCATATATTTATTTTGCAACCATATATTTACTTTTTTGGATCTATAGTTATTCTCACCATAAACCACCTCAAAGTACATCTTCAAAACTGTCACTCACTATTCTGTTCATCTGGCACTCATTCATTTTTTTACACTACTTTACCACACACACACTTCTTAAATACTCAATTTCCATTCATTTTCATTAAGTTTTTCCCATTTTTAACTTTTACTTTGAATAAAATGCGCAGAAGCTGGCTCTTATGAACATACATTATAGCCATTTTGACAAACATTGATTCCTCACTACTGTCTACCTTTCAATCAGAATAGCACATAATTAAATTTGTCAATACTTTTTCTCAGTTTCAGTAAATATTCTGCAAATATACAAAATCTATGCATCTGGCTGAGTTTTTTTAAAAAAAAAAGTTTTGGTATAACCTGCAATTTTTCCTGTTATACCCAACAATTATAGTTTTTGATAAATTAGTTTGCACAGCTATTGTTGAATAACCAGCATTTACTGACATAAGAGGGATCTGTGACATTCTCAGCAAAAAATAGCATTGTCTGTACATTATGTACATTCCTATTCCCAATCAATTTATGTATAATATCATTACAAGCATTCATTATATACTTATCTATAAACAGATTAAATAATCAAGCAAATCTCATGCATCTTTATGTGCTCAGTGTTGGAACTTTCCACTTATTCATAAATGTTTACTTTCAACACAGAGATTTCTTACCATATTCAGCAACCAACATATGATAATTTAAGTCTATTAACTATGTCTGCTGCATTTTCTGATTCAAATTATTAAGCATACAGAGTGAAATAGACCCTGACAAAACTCATCGAACAAGCTTCTCATCCAAGAATCTTCTTCAGCTCTGGCTGCATGATAGGGAATCAAAGGATTTATACTTCTTGCAGAAAGAGTACTTTATTCTTCACCATCCAGTCAGAGCTGAAGAAGCTTCTTAGATGAGAAGTGAAATGTCTTCAAAGAAAAACAGAAAGCCCAGTTGCTTCTTGAAAAAACACCCTTGGGACAGCCATGACCTGGATGATTGAGAATTTACATAGATATGATAAAAGGTAGCTTAGCCTGAAATAGAAATGTGGGTGTGGTAATTGTGTCAGAAAGGACATCCATAGTTTCTTGGGCTAAAAAGGTGATGGGGAGGAGAAAAGTTCTCTTAGATTCTATTAGATTCTATTAATGTAACCACACAATAAAGTTTATTTAGTTCATCTGGGTATGTTTCCTTTCTGGGAACATACAAGGCTGAAAACTGTTGGAAAATCACAACCAAATTTAATTTAAGAAAAAGTTTCAATTAAGGCAATCAGTGCTGCAGTTGTAAATTGACAGACAATACAAATGTTCATTGCTGTCAAAAATTAATCTGCAGTATGGATGAAATGTCACTTACATTTTATTTATTTACAAAGAGCAGTGTGTTGCTTGCACTTAGTTTCTCTGTGCATATAAATCCTCACCCCGTTGTCTTCTTGGTGGAAACCCTTTAATTGTAAACATGAGCTGATTTGCCAGAAAAGGATTTTTAAAAAGTCATTCAGAAATCTTGAAGGAAAAACAAATATACTAAATATATTCCAACAGTGACCACAGCATGAGTGATTTTTGTCTCAACATATTCCATACAAAAATTACCATAACGACAGGATCCCCAATTATAACTTCAAAAAAGGCAACTATGATCTTATAGACAACAATCTCTCATCCCTTGATTGGAAAATTCTATTCACTGGATGCAATACTGTTGAAGACCATTACAACATAGACTCATCAAACTACCATGTATCCAATCATAACACACTCCAAAACCAGGAAAAAAACAAACTCATCCAGAACAATAGGAAGCTTCAATCCAAAAATAGAATCACGTTTGGTGGACATCAAAACAAATCTGGTTCACGTTGCACCATCTTAAAAGGCTGCATCACTAACAATTTCAGTATTGACGAACTAAGAACTTGAATGCCACCCAATTATCACATTAACAACGAGCAAACCTATGCACCAATTCTACTTCACCACTTTCTACAATCTTTGCTAAACAACAAACTAAAAAGATTCAAGGTTCCATCACCATCCCCTGAAAGACAGCTAATGGTAGACCTGCAGACGAGTGCACCATGAACAGCCAACCTCATATTAACACACTTTTTGGCTACAGTATTTGTAAACAGCAATGGCATCATGCCCAATATTTCCAATGTCCAAATCCACAGACAACCTCACAGAATCTAGATACATACTCGATTTTACCGAAGAAACTGTTGAATAACACTAGTGCAATCTAAAATCACATTATGCTATTGAGACTATGAGCCAAGGAATATGTGCCTAACTTCTTCAAACAAAGCTACTCCTACTAACCCTAAGCATAATCTTTGAAAAATCATTTCAGGGACCGCTCCTTGCCAAAAACTGATCGGTCACTCATTTGTTGTCATCACCCCATCTTCAAAAAAGGGAAGACCCCAGCCTAGTTTGAAAATTACAGACCTACTATCTTTAATGTACTGCACTTCACGCTGTAAAGTCATTGGACATCAATAACACTTATTACCAAGTCCAATCCATTGATCCGTCCATTTGCAGACAACACACCTACTCTCTATATAACCAATTTCCGTTTCCAGAAAAAACTCAATCGCTCCTGTATCTCATGCAACCTCTTTCACTACCACTGTCAAAAAGTATATCAGCTACACACCATACTTGTACCATTCAGAGGCAAAAGCAATTGATGCAATTACACATGACTGCTTGTAAGCCTTTGATTCAGTGGTACACAGACATAAGCTACTCCTTTAAATTAAAATCTTATGGTAAATCTCAGGACAACTGCACAAACAACTGAGATAGCAAGCATTCCTGTTCAAAACAGGCGCGCAAAATGGTCAAAATTGGAATCCTGTACCTTGTACTAACTCCATGTAGCGGTGTACCCCAAGGCAGTCCGTTCTAGCTCCCGGACCATCTCTCTTCAATCCACTCTACCATAAATCTGACCCTCTGTGCCCATCCCAATCCATCGCATCTGCTCAAACTTCCCCCCACCCCAAAAAATAAAGGTAACACTTAGAACAACACAACTGGAACTACAAAGTCCAATCACACTTCTGTGAAATCAAACCCGTCCAATTACATAGACAACAGACTGACCGTGAAATCCAATTTCACCATGTCTGTTGTCGCAAATGACACACAGGTGAACAAAGCATAGCACAGGTTAGCAAAACATCCGCCAAATAATAGGAGTGGTTCTGCAAGTGGTGATCACGCAGACCGACTATTCTCAGTTTCCTATGCACCCTTTTCTGGACTGATTGGTTTGGTCACGTTTATGAAATGGCTGGCAGTGGCTCTTCACTCTAGTGGTAGCGATGGATGGAGTCTACAACCCACACAAGTGGCTCAGCGGTAGTGCAGCTCATCCAGGATGGAAACTATCAATGCGAGCCAGTGGGCAGAAGGTCTCTGCTGTGTCGTGTCAGCGTACGTGGTGCCAGAGCATGGAGGCAACAAGCTCCGGACGACAGGCCAGTACATCAGGAGCACTGTGAAGAGGGCAAGGGGACAACAATCCCCCAGCATCAGAACCACTACCTCCACTTTGTAGCAACAGAGGGACAGCAGGAGGCACTTGCCAGAGACGCCTGCAAAGATGATGTCCAATGGGCCACAAATGTCATGTGGTCTGCTCCAAACGGTCAGAAAACAGACTCCATCGACGGTGGTATGAGGCCCGACAATCCACGAGGTGTGGGTTGTGCTTTACAAGCCCACAACACCGTGCGGGACGTTATGGCCATTTGCCAGAGTACACAAGATTTGGCCAAATTCCACCAACTGGCACCCTGCTGCTCTTTCACAGATTAAATCAGCGTTCACACTGAGGCAACATGTGGACAGACATACAGGGTTGCTAGACTCCATGAAGGAACGTTCTGCTGCTGCAAACTCCTCCAGCATGACAGTTTGCGCAGTGGATCAGTTAATGTGTCGGGTGGAACCCAGGTAGGCATTACTTAATAATGACCGAAAGCAGCCCTCCATGTGCTTCACCAGAGGTAGCCCCCTGACTGCCAATTTAGGTTGTTTGTTGGCTCGTCGATCCTCTTGAGAAGAATCAATGTGGAAAATATCGCGCAATCATCGGAAAATGCACGCACTGGAGCGACCTCTATTCCAGGACGCAAGCCTGGGCAGAATATTGTATGACTGAATGAGCAGAATGCCCCAGATTCAACCCCAGAACCCCTACTCTAACCTTGCTTCGGAACGGGAACTCCAAAGCGGAAGCAGGCTGCCTCGATACAGTTAGCGGACACCGCTGCCTTGGCTGCAGAAAGTGCCCAGAAGCAGTCTTAGACCATGATGAGCAAGATCAACGCACCTACTGCAGGGGGCTCTTATCTCCGGATTTTCTTTCGATGGTTTACTGTTCCGTTAGACTTCTCCCGTGTACAGGTGACCCCACAAGTGCAGCGGAGTGTTTGTAATCAGAAGGTTTTCTTCGTCCCTAAGCACGGGCTACCTTACCAAGGCGTTCGATGAAGCCCGCGTACTGCCCGAAGATCTGGTTATTCAAGGCGACCATAGACCCGACTATTCGCCCATTTTCCTACATGTAGAACTCAAGCTTCAGCAATGCGCAGCGCATAAGGAGTATGGATATTGTTGTACAAGAAGAAAAACTATTCGCAAAGAAAAACATCGCACGCCATTAGGAGCCAAGCATTTATAGCGCGATGAGAAACAACGCTCTATTCCCAGCATGCCCACCCTCCGGCCTATGACAAACACCTTCAGAAAACCACTGACCACATTAGTACGAAGAATGAAATCCTCATTCCTCTTGTTGAAGCACAACACAACTACTAAAGGATGCGGATTCACCCCTGGTTTACTCCTAATGCACAACATGCTAGACCTGATGTGGCTGGAGTTGTGTCATAGTTCCTGTCTCAGATGAAGACATTGATGCTAGGACTGGCCCAATCGTTTCCCAACTCGAATCCAAAAATTGAGAAACATATCGCCGCCACATCAAACCTGTCTCGCTCCACTCACCAATTGCCACATTGCACCAAGACTGCTCCCAGGAGTGGGCCGAATGAAACTTTATCTCGGTGTGGGAGGAGATTCCCTCAAGCAGACCAACCACCATCATATCAAGACAAGGCAATAGCCACAGGTATGTAGGGAGCGTCAACAGGCATGTGGACAGGATAAGAACACACTACGAAGCTAATTTCTTGACTTGTTATTAAGGAAAAAAAAACCAACACCGAAACCACAAAAAAACCCAACAACCACAAACAAAACACAAACCAAAAAAAAAACACAACAGCCAAAAACAACAAAACCAAACCAAAAACAACAAACAAACACCACCAACCCACCACCACCAACAAAAACAACACCCAAAAAAAAACACAAAACAAAAAAAAAACAAAAACACCACAAAACAACCCAAAACACACACCAAACCAAAAACAACAACAACACAACCCACCAACACACACAATCACACAACCAAAACCAAACAAACCAAAAAACCAAACCAAAAAAACAAACCAACAAAAAAACCCCAACCATCACATCAAAGTTGAATAACGAGCAACTGTAGGTGTTTTTTTATCCACTTAAACAAAAACAATTCCTTAAAGAGACGATTAAACTAACCAACTAAACACGATCTCCATGGGCCTTGACCATAATTCTGATTTCCATTGATAATATATGTGATTGAATCCGTGAGTTCTCACGTGAAGTTCAGACCCACCACATTACAACTCGACAATGTAAAACAACAAAACAAAAACAAACACATCCCAAAACAAAACAAAAACGCAAATTCGAATGAAACAACTATTCAATTCACTTTCCACGATCAACTCCTCGGCTCTCTATGTTTAATTATTGTAAACAAAACAGTTCAACCTTTATCTCTTTTATGCAAAGCAACGCATTGCAACTAGCATCTATTCCTAGCAATGATGATTGTCAACAGCTATGATCAACATGTCATCGATAACTATGCTACCCTTCAAAAAGAACGCTTGGACTATGTTCCAAGAATGGTCAAACAAACTGCAACTTCAAATGACTCAACAAATAAATGCTCTGTCTTACATCATTGGCCAAAAAAAAAAATAAATCAGCATACATAATAAATACGAAGCTAGAATACAAGTCAAGACCTTGTGATGATCCAAATTCTGTCATGGACCTTGGCGGTTACTCATCCTTAATGATCTAAGTGTCGAGAGCCCACTGTAACTACAATAGCCAAAAAGCGCATGTAAGGAATTTAAATCTAATCCTGCACACTTTTTCTCCCGTAAATCACGACTAACAGACGTAGAGCATACCAAACATTTGCTATTAGACCAATACTCGATATACAGACTCATCAGTCTGGAACCTGCATATAAGTATTATATTAATGCAGTGAGAAAGTCCAGAATATTTCACAAGAAGAGTTCTCCACTCTCTTGACTCATTGTAGAATAACCTTATGCTTCAGACTTGAAATTCTAGACCTAGGAACAAACGATAGACACTACACTGCCTTTGGATCCATCTAAGTATAGTAAAGAAAATTATATATGCAATGTTTCTACCTGTCAATGGATACGACTTTACACATAACAATACAGATGCAAAAATAGATACAAACTCAAGGTAAACCTCACCAAACTTGATTGCAGGAAATACAACTTCAGCAACAGAGTGGTCAATGTCTGGAATATTCTACCTGACTCTGTAGTTTCTTCCCCAAACTCCAAAAACTTTAACCTTAGACCATCTATTATTGACTTTACCCCTTTCCTAAGAGGTCTGTAGAGGGTGTGCAAAAGCGCATGAATGTGCCTACTGTCCCTATCCTATTGTTTCATTTTTTCTTATTCGTATCCATTTCATGTATTCATAACCAAGTTTATACTTATACCTGTTATCTAATTATCGCTTGAGAAAATAAATAAAATAAAATAAGTAAAAATAAATGAAGGCACTCAAAGCCAGATAAGAAGGGAGAGTGGAACTTTTTCTGTTCATATAGTCCAGATTCCTTACTCGAGGTAGAATGTTAGCATGCTACAATATTCGTCTAAGGAATAAGGAATTTGAAATTGGTAATGATCTCTGTCTCTGTATCTCTCTCCCTCCATTCTTCTCCTTCTTGATTTCTGGTAGTTGCCTGAATAAGTCCCTGAATGTTTTTTGTTTTTAGCAAGATTGCAGAAGTGGTGTGCCCTTTGCTACTTCCTAGGGATGATAGTGAGTGATTGGCCCAAGGTCACTGGACGCTTTTATGGGAAGCCAAGTATCTTAACCATTATGCCAAACTGTCTCTCTGTTCACTGTTTATCAAACTTTTTTTTTTACAATAGAAATGATATCTAAGTCAGCAAAATATCCTTCTGTGAACCTTGCTTTAACTGTTGTAAAAATGGAGCTGGAAAATACAGAGAAATGGATCTAGGATAATTGACAGATCATTTTTTTAAAGTAGATCTATCTATGTGGAGCAGGCTTCTGCTCTATGTATTAGTGCAGGAGGGCTAGTTATGTTCAGCTGGCAACATGAAGCTGAATTCTCTTTAATGGGTGAATACATTTTCTTGCAGCGAAAGAAAAAAAAATATAACATCTGTTTCTTTGAGGATTGGGCACTTTATTAAATATGTCTGTTTGTGAGATATTGGTTTTCATTCCTTACAGCTAATACTTCTGGATAGCTTAAATATATGTATTTCAGATTTTTTTCCAGGTTTTATTAAACCCTGTTTTCATTATAGAAAAATTCAAAAAAAGTAGAAAGCCTATTTTTGACATTTTTAGGACAATTTTACACAGGGACCTGATTTCCTTCTCTCTCTCTCCCCCTCTCCCTCCCTCCTTCTCTCTCCCTTTCTCTCCCCTCCCTGTCTTCCTTTCTTTACCTTTTATCCTAGCTTTGCAAGTTCATTGCTTTTGATGTTGTTGATGGTTAATAAATAATCATTAAATTATAGTGGTCTGTGTGCTTTGTTTTATCTGAACATGCTGTCTGGAAGCATGCTCAGTGCAAACCAAATTGAAAATTACCCACAGCAATTTTTCAACATTTCCCTCGGTGCCATTTAAACCGCTCCTGCCCTCTGTTTATGTAGGTCTGATTCTCAATCAGATTGTCACAATCCGACAAGTGAAGAACTGAATTGGATCTAAGACATGATTTTGATAGTCTATCAGTCCTAAGGGACATATTGAACTAGTACTGTACTGTAAGGGTGGAAAAGTAACTTGTATGAAAAAATGTAGTCTGAGTGGAAGCAAGCAAGCAAACAGTTCTCTTTCTAGAAAAAGAAAAGGAATTTGTCACCTTTCTAATCTGCATATAGCACATTTCTCCATGAAGTAATAGATGACATGGAATAAAACTCTATAGTTTTGCCACAGAGAAAAGCTGTTCTCCATGCAAGTCTAATCAGCTTCCTACCAGCTTTCCTTGTTCAAAGAAACTAAGCATCAAATAATATTTGTAGTACAATTACTATTCTTCATTTCCTCAGCCAGGATAAAAAAACCCTCATCATAGCAATTGTCTGGTATATAGATCTCTGACTTTGAAAAAATTGGCTGCTTGCTCCCAAACAATGATTCTGAATTTACTCTTTAGCAATATCATATATCTATCATAATTTATCAGCCATTTATCCTGCTTATTTCCATTAATCTGGACTTTAAAATTGAAATATTAAAAAAAATAATTTGGTCCCTGAAGTTATTCACTACTTGTCTTTAACACAGTCCTTAGGTTTAACTCCTTAATGAAAGGGAGGAAAAAGATAGTACTCATTTAGATAGCATAATTTTTTTATTCAGCAGTTATTTTCAGAAAATCATTATTTAAAAAACAAAACATAGTTACATGGATTTTGGACAGTTATTTCCTAAATGCATATAGTTATATTTAAATGCTAAGACTTATTTTTTTAATATGTAATATTATTAATATAATATTAATGTAATATACAAATTTTACAATACATACCAGCATTCCCAAATAAACAACATTTGGCATGGTTTTCTAAATCATAAAGTTTGGCTGATGCTATGAATTTAATTGCATCTTGGCAGGGTCTGATTATTTTATGTAAATACTTCTATGTCCGGTTTCTTTTACATTCCTATAATTCATAAACAGACTTGTTTACCAGGTTCATAATTTAGCTTAACAATAGTAAATCATATTCCCAATATCTAAAAAAACTAAATACTTTTGATTTTTCTGCAAAACAAGCCAGGACATGATAGGGTTTTTTGTGTAGTGTCGAAAATCTGATGTTTTGCAAAGGCAGCAACAATGCAGAATGACAATTGTATGTCCTACAAGTATCATATAACTGGGGTAACACACACACACACACACACATACACATAAATAGAAAGAGAGAAGGGGGGGGCGGGGAGGGTATCACTCGTTGTAAAGTATTACTTAGTTATGTAGTTCTCACTCTTAAATATCTCCAGTAAGGCAAATCTAAAATAAATATAGTTCTAAAACCTAATATGTATGTTCAGAACAACCTGATTTCTAAAACTCTACTCATGTTACTTATGGATTATTCTACTTCAGGAGCATTGTATCGAAGCAAATATATCCAGTCTTATACAAATCAACATTTTCATTCCTGTGGATGAGAAAATAGGAAAAACCAGACAATTTGAAGCTTTTGCCTACATCTTCTTAGAGCTAACTGAAGAAAGGATATAGATGTACACTCTGTCTGTTTATATAACATCAACACAAAGGCCCAGTTCACACAGGCAATTTCTTAGCAGGTCAAAGAATTTTACGATTCAAATAACTCGCTTCCCATATTCTAAACCACCTTCTTCCCCCCATACACACAAAAAGAAAAGGATATTTTGACAAGGAAGGAAAAAAACCTTCGAGTCACAGAGGCAGTCACCTCTAATTTATATTAAGTCTAAAATCTATAGTGGAAATTACACTTTATGTGGTGAAACGAGATGAGGGGGTCACATTTACTAGGTTGGAATCTTTTTATTTCCCACAGAGCTGAATAGCTCTGTGCTCTCTTTCTCGTCCAAGTTCAAGTTCATGCCATCAAAGGCCAATGTACATCTATGAGGCCTCTATTCAGCAGATGTGCTGTTTTATCAAAGAAATAAAATCTCACTGCCTTCAGATGTCTTACCTCAATAATGCATACATCTACTGTGTGAATTATTTTCCTGTGTGACTCTTTTTGTCCAGCAAACTTTGAGACAGTTTCTCTTCAATGCATCTGACTTGAAATGCTCACACAAAGTGGCTTTCTAGCCTGTTACAATTAATGTTCTGTGTTGAATTTAGAGGTGAAAAGTTTTAGAAATTAACGGCTCAAGGACAGAACAAGTTTCATAGAAGGCTTAAATTAAAAGCTACTGATGCTGTAAAAGCCCACCTCTAAGACTATGGCTCATTCTTTATAGTTAATGTTTTTATAAATCTCATTTACTATTAAAAGTTCGGTACGGGTAAAAGTTAAAGCTATATATAGAAACATGCAATTTAAAAAAAAGGTTAAAAAGTCAGCTGTAAACCCCCCATCCAAAATACAATAGAAACCTAAATTAAACTATTTTTTTCAAAAAAGTCAGAAAGCATGACCATATGAAATAAAACAAAGATTAAAATGGTTCTGAAAAGCATCATATAAGACTCTCTGGTATTCAGTTATTGAGGTATTTAATGAAAATAAAATATTTTTAATTGGGTGGAATAACCAAGAGAAATATCTTCACACTTATATTTTTATAGTATATATTTTATTTTCTAAGTAAGCATATTTGGGATGAGGCAAATGACCCCATCCATGAGTGTTTTATAATATGGGAGAAAGGATGGGAGGTTAAAAAAATCAAGATGATGGTTATTACCATGCAAATGAAGCCTTGCTGTTTCTTCACATCAGCATGAAGAGTCATTTTGGTAACCACAATTCAAGATCTTGCTTCTTTTCTGATCTTTGCTACAGACCTGTACCAAGAATGTCACCCCCCCCAAAAAAAGGGGGGGGGGGTAATCCAGTAGCCAATTTTCCCCTGTTATGATGTCCAAAAAGAGAAAGAACAGGATTATCACAAATCTTCAGCTTGTTGGTAACTGTTCCATATAAACGTACTTCAAATAGGCTATTCCTATTGGACAATAATAACGCCGAGCTGATTGGCTACTTTTCTCGATGCTGATTGGCCAATCATAGCAGGGCTATGATATGGGCCAATTCAAAGCGCCGGAAAAACAAGTAGCCCATCATTGGACACTAGCCGCGAGCAGCTCTCTATAAAAAGAGCTGCCGCAGCTCCTGATTAGCACGGACTTTAAGAACTAAATAAAAAGAGCTGAAGTTACACTGATCTCTGAGTCTCATTCCCGCGAACCGAACACTGGTGATGAAGGTGGGATTTCTGAGAAAGAGATCACGTCGCGCACATGGCATCGAGAACCGAGAAGACGAAATGGCCGGAACCAACTTGCCATCAGCACCCTTCAACTTAGCAGCAGAGGACACGGGAATCCTACATCATAGATTCCTCATGTTCTTGGAGAGTAATGACCTGCAAGATTCCTCATGTTCTTGGAGAGGTAACAAAACCTGACAATCACAAACAGAGCTGTATTCCTAACACACTGTGAGCCCACAGTGTTAAGATGGCCAAGGCACTAGCAAAATCAGTTAAGCAAATGGCCTGGCTGGACCTGGAGAAGCTGCTGAGGGCTCACTATGCACCGACTGTCTCCAGACTTATCAGGAGACATGAATTATAAAAGGACCAGAAGGAAGGTGAGAGGCATTGCCGATTTTGTAGCCGCTCTCAGGACATTGGAGGAGCATGCGAATTCCTTGAACATGGACGAAGCCATGAGGATCATGTGGACTTGGACTGAGAAGCAGACCTTTCCCTACAAAGCTGACTGCTGACCCAACCAAAAGATCACCATTACCGAGGCTATTGCTAACCCATGGCAGCAGAAGCAACCAAAAAATCAGCAGCAAAAATGCAGCAAATGAAAACACAACCCACCAAACACATCAACTGAAACAAAAACAGGACGCCGAGAAGAAAGTAGAAAGCACACACAAGACCGCTGCACATTTCACAGACAGCGGCATTGTCCCGGAATCGACAAGGATGAGGAAGAGGAAAATCCAGCAGGCCCAGGCTGGAGCGAGAGCGGTGAATGAAAAATGGTCATAAGCTGGGGTTCCAGTGTGCTGGTTGTGGAGGAGGACCACCCCCGTTCAGAGTTGCCAGTTCTTAGACACTGTTTGCCGATACTGCGAACGGAAGGGCCACATTGCATGTGTATGCAGAAACTGCAGAAGCTACAGCCCCAGAAGAAGGGACACACACCCCCGAGACAGAAAGATGAGTGACGACATGGAACTGGAGGAAAATCACGAAGGCAAAGGGAAAGCAGCCACAGCAGCCATTCCAATGCAACTAATGGCAAAAAGGTACATGTGACGGTCAGAATCAAGGGGCAAGAATGCAAAATGCAGGTCGATTCCGATCGTACCTATTGATGGTATCCTGGATACCATCAAAGACTAGTACCACACATCGGCAAAGCCGAATTAGAACAACAAGCACTGATTTTAAAAGACTAAAGGCAACAGAATACTGGTAGTCGGGCTTGGACACTTCCAGGTAAACCTTCAAGGAACACCAAAAAATATTGTCGCAACCATCATAGACCGGAACCCAACCAAGCATCGAGTGGTTCGATCCCTAGGAATCGGAGTGTGACCAGCATTAACCGCATCACCGATGAAGACTGGCGAGGGAACCTGATGAGAGAGCTCTATGACGTCCTTCAACAGAAAGTTAGGCAAGTACGAGGGTCCCCTATCTCTTTCAATTTAGATCCAACCATAGCTCCAATTAGGCTGAAGCAAGGTTAGTCCCCTTCGCAGTTAAAACCCAAAATTGTCGAAGGAATTAAAACCTTGCCCAAGCTTACCAGCCGATTGCCAGTAGACCGGGAAACAGCAGAGGCCCAAACGAGTCATGGACGGCTAGGGGAGCATTCAAATGTACAAGCATTACAATTCAGGAGTCAGCGTAGCCCCTGGGAGTCTTCCAAAGCCTATGAGCGGTTATACACAGGGATAAAACAGGAGTAGCCCAACTTTGATTGACATGCTCATCTCAGCTAACGATCGAGAGACCAATTAGAAGCCCACCTCAGACGAGGTCCCTGCAAAGCAATAGCGTTCCAAAAAAGCAGGACTCAAGGTAAAAAGAAGAAAGTGTAAATTGCCACATCAACAAGTCGAACTCCTGGGCTACCAAAATGATAAGAGGGCATCCACCCAAAACAAAAGGTTCCAAGGCAACTAAAGAGGCGGCCTAGAGGCAAAAAAAATAAGGTTGAAATTACAAGCTTTTCTGGCGACTCATAAACTTTTATAACCACTGTCTTTCTGCCACAGAAGCCCACCGGCCGGAACCTCTACATAGACTCTGAGACAAATCAGCTGTCTGGACTCTGTGAACACACTGAAGAGACAACGCTTCAGAAAGGGAATAAAAAGAGACCTCTTGCACCTCCCGCGCGGTATTGATGCAAATACAGCGAGACGTTACCGTTTACAGTTTACATGCGACGCATCACCATTTGGCATGGGGTGCGGTTAGCCCATGTCCTGCCAGATGGAAAGAGAAGCCGCCCATGTGTCTTCTACTCAAAAGACCCTTCAGAAACTGAAAGGAAACTATAGCCAGTTGACAGAGAGGGCAATGGCGGTTTTCTAGCGTAAACATTTCCACGAATCCCTTACAGTAGGACTTCCTTTCACCTTGTGACCAAATCACAAACCCTTTTAGGCTATACTTGCTGGAAATAGAGGTACCCCTAGGCATTCTGTTGCCGAGAATGACAAGGATGGTCCGTATTTCTTGGCAGCATAACAACTATAACTAACCATGTCCCAGAAAAAAACATTTCGCATATGCCCGACGCTTTGGAGCCCGCCGCTCCCTTACCAGACATAGAGACTGACCTGTCACCAACCACTTCCACCCTACAAATCGAGACTTTACAAACCTACCCAATAACCCCGCAGCTGACATCGGCTAGACATGAACCGCATAAGACAAGACATTATTACAAGTTTGAACATGAGGTTAGGAAAAAGGGGTGGCGTGGAAAATGAGACAAGACATTATTTTCAAACCGTATAAAGATAAGACAGAACTGAACTGTCATTACTGAAAGTGGTGGTGTTACTTTTGGGGCGATCGGGGTCATGAATACAGAAAACTACAAGACCAGTATTGTGTCATGGTTCGCACGAGCCACTCGGGCATTGTGCGAATGAAACCCTGGCCAGGAGCTATGTATAGGTGGCCAGGGATGGACAAAGATTTGAGAAATGGGTTATGACACTTGCGCGGAAATAGCTGAAACCCACCCCGTCCTGCACCCCCTTGCAGGCCCCTATTCTGGACTGGTGAAAACACCAAGGGGTCCCTGGTCACAAATAATATCGACGCTTCGCCGGGTCCACCAAAAGGACATTACATAACCTACATCGTAGTTAGTGCTTCCTCCAATTGGTTTAGAGAGTAAGCATCATGCAACTCTAAGACCACCGAAGCCAGGGTCATCAAACAGGTGTGAAAGGCTATTCACTACACACGGGTTACTGCATGTACTCGTCTCCGACAACGGCCCACAATTTACAGCACTACCCTTCGAAAAAAATTTCCTAGCAGAAAATGGCATATGACATGCATGACAGCACCCGGCTGACTGGCGTATGAACAGTTGGGCAGAACTCGTAGTGTCGTTAATACCAGTGAAACACTAGACAAATTAGACTAGGGGAATCGCCAAGAAAGAATAAAAAAAATGCCTCACAATATAAACACATAAAACAAACTCCACCACAAATAAAAGCCCAAGCAAATTACCTGATGACAGAAAACTAAAGCATCAACATTGAATTATAGATGACACCAACTTAACGCCACTGAAAAACCAACTGACTCCTCGAGCAAATTATCGCAAATTTGAACCAGACAAACACTTGTGATAGGCAAAAACAACCTGCACCGGCCTACCATTGTGGATACCAGGGCAACAATTACACACGATAGTATACCAGAACCATGGTCCTACTAAATGAGAAACCAGTGACGCCGACCTTTGGTGAAGAACATATCTGACCAACTATGGTCAGCACACTAGACAACACACACCGATACACCCAGACACGAAGAACAACACACACACACACCCACAACATCCACAACATGCTATCAGCAAACCACAACAGATCACACCAGAGAGGGGGGAGACCCTCGCAGTAGAAAAAAGAAACCCTCCGGTCTAGAAAAAAAACTCCCCGATAGAAAAAAGAAACTGCAGTAATATCAATACATAATCACAATATAAAAAACATTCCCTAATAAATGCAAGAAAAAACAGTGACCTATCCTGTCGAAAGTCTTCACACGAGGAAACAAGAAACCAAGTCTAGACCTGCGATCTTGGTCAAAAAGGAGCAGCCGGGCCGAATCTATCCAGCCCAAGATAAGCGAGCGGAGCCGGCATGGCTGACTCTACCTTCCAGGAGGCTTCGACAGAGAATGGACCAGGAAAAACAGGAATCCCGTCCAAACCCACTGAAGATGATGACACAACTAAACTGTTGTAAGGTAAACTAGCAAACCTAGAAGCCCTGCCTACTGACGTGGACTACATACGGTTAGGACTGTTACAAGAGGGGAGCGGCTGTTCCATATTACATACTTCAAATAGGTTATTCCTAACTTGACAATAAATACCTGAAGCTGATTTGGCACTTTTCTCGCGATGCTGATTTGGCCAATCAGTAGCAGGGGCTATTCAACACGTGGCGAGAAAAACAAGTAGTTTTAAATTTTGGGCAACTTTTACCTCAGAGGATCTCTCATGGGCTATGAATGCTAACATAACTTGTGAAGAAGCCACAGAAGAGGCTGACTTTCCTGAGCAAGTGGCTCAGGAAGAATAAATCTACTTCTCAGATAAATCTCAGCATCTACTTCTGTCCTACTACCGTCGCACCACTTGAGAAGGTCCTGACAAAATAGCATTCTTGCATGGTATGGGAGCAGCTCTGTAGGCAGAGCAAAAAAGCTTCTACAGAAAATCAATTAAAACTGCCCAGAATATCATTCAGGCTCCAGCTACAACTCTGAGATGACATCTTGTATCTCAGTCTGTTTGAGGAAGTTGCACAACCTTTCTCAGAGACTCTATCCATCCTGCTTACAATCTTTTATGAACTGTTGCCGGGTCTGGCAGATATACAGAACAATGTAAACTTTGGACCACATGTGTTTCTGAACAGTTTTTATCCCAGAGCCTATAATGGCACTTAACAATAAACTTAGAGGACCACCATCATGTGAGCTGTTGGACAGTATGGACTTGGTCCTGTTTGTGTGGATGCTTGTGTGGTTTAGGGCGTTGGAGAATTTTGGCAGCATGGCGGGATGTTGCGGATTGTCATGTATCGTGTGCGTGTGGGGTCTGCGTCTGGCGTTGTAGGTTATACATACATACAATTGTATATATATTATATACATTACAAATGACAATAAAGAATTTAAAAAATTATAGAAGACAGAAGAGGGAGCTGGAATAGCCAACTTTCACTGTTGGTAATTCTACTCCCTCTTCTACTCTTTAGTATTTACCATATTTCTCTATGCTCTGGGGGAAACGCCAGGCACGTCTGAGTAGCTCCACCAGCTGCCATATTGCCAGTTGCCAGGCGCTACCAATTCTTATAATTGCTGTTAATCTATCAGTTATGTATGTAGATTGCATTGGAAAATTGAAGTTCAACCCATTAAGAAACAGAAAAATGAACTGAGAGAAGTAACCAACTAGGGCAAGTTTTTCTTCCAAAATATTTAGTTCACTAAATGATCCAATAATCAAGGGCAATATTAAGCGAAGGGGCAATTTGAATGGTTGTAAAGCTAGTGCATTGTTCTTGTCAGCAATGCTCTTTTTTCCCCACCTCCTAAGTCCTTTCTGGATTAGCACTAATTCAATTATGGAATTACCAGTAAAAATAATAGTAATTCAACTAATAACAATCAATTCAACATATAAATATTGGGGATAATGACTGGAAAAATTGGAATTGAGTTAAGATTCCAGTTTTGAAAAAATGATCTCTTTTGGAATAAAATAATGTAAAATAACAATTTTCTCTGTCACTTATCAACCTTCTTCTTTCTGCCTCCTTTGGCTTCTCAATTTCTTATTCCTCAGGCATCAAAACTGGGACAAATGAACTGTCCCAACTGTATTTGATCCACTTTCATTGTATTTTCTTGCCTTTTCTCAGATTTTACCCTTCATTCTAAGTTCCTCTCATGCGCAGTATCAACTGCTTGTGAAGGATGAAAGTAAAGAGAAGTGCCTTTGTCTGCTTCCTTTTTTGACTTCTTACAAGGGTCACAATCCCCAGATGGTAATCAGCAATGTCTTTGTTTTTCAGCAAAGCCCTTGCAATCACACTTTACTTCTAAAGGCCCATACTCCAGAGACCTATCTAAGATACTTATAGCAGTCAATGCCTGCCTGAGAGGGTGATAAGCTGAGCAGCTGTGATAAGCGATTGATAAAAATGGCAGGACAGTCATGAAAGTATTGCAGTTGCTTTAAGTCATGCTTGCGACTGTACTGTGTTTATAAAATCTAATTGTTATTTGTTATACATTGGTGGCTAGCTCCTACTTTTAGAAAATCTTATTCTTTATTGGTTTGCTTTTGAAAAGTCTCTGACCCTGAGGTATCCAGAGCCAAGCAAGATGGAACTGAAGTACTTAATCTGTGATTCTAGAAAGAATAATGACTCACAAAAACAACTCTTCGAAAAAGAGATTCCATTTTCTGTATTTCTGGCTCATTCTAAGCCAAACAAACAAAAGACAGGAACTGTTCAAAATAATATTTTACAGAGACTTTCCTGCCTTCTTTAAGCAATGCTTAAATATATAACAAATATTGCTGTTCTAACTCACAAATACATTACATACAAGGGGAACTTATCCATTAGTTTCTTTTCATATTTTAATCAAAATGTATCTCAAAGCTGTTTTCAGGAGAATAAAATAGTTCACAACCCAAATATCGGTGGAATGCAACTGACAGCAGCATGGCAAAGTATCTTAAGGGTACCTTTTGATATGGATCAGACAAGTTGGCGCAGGCTTTTGAGCTAATATAAAGCCGGCTTTAGGTGACTGACTTTGGTCAATAAGCCCACCCACTCTTAACTGTGCATGTTTGCTTAGCGGTGGCACTCACAAAATTAGAAGGTAGCAATGTTGAGTTTCTCTAGCAGGTCAGAACGATGATATGACTCAACTAAACGCGCGGCACATTTAAAAGGACTTGTTTAAAAAGGAAAGGAAAGAGGACTGCAAATCATGGTGGATGCTGTTTGAGAAGCCACTGGACATGTGGCTATAGACAAGTACATCTTAATGTTTCAAAAATTGGTCCAGCAACCGGTAGAGCGTAAGATCAAAGAGAAAAACTCTAGAAAATGTGTTCCATCTTGGATAATAGAGGTACGCGGAGACCGCTGCGTATATCAGAACAGCGTCTTTATTTAAGAAACATGTGAGTCTAGGTGACTTGTAGCGGAACATTTGCCGAGAGCGCAGGCGGAGCCCTTCTTGATAGCGGGGCTGCCTCACGGCTTGCGGCACAATGACAGCTCTTTAAGATTCCCACATTGCAGGTGGGCGCAATCAATAAGGGTGCTTAATGTGACCAAACGAAAGAGCGCCTGGTTTGGCCAAATGCAGTTTTAGTTATTTGGAGTCATCTAATTTCGCTTAGCACAACACACTCCTCCCCCCGCGGTTTCGTCAACGTGTATAATGGTAATCACGCAAGTAGGTGGGGCTGTTGCGGGTTCCTACTTGACCTGCGCAGGCTCAAGTCCTCAGCGTGGGTCTTGCCATCAGTTCGGACAAGATCGCCTTTATCTCCGCGTCTTCTCCGATTGGCGAACCTCCTGGAAGGGTTAGTTCAGCCCTTGCCGCACGTTCTGGCGTCTCTTGGGCTGCGTTGAGGTGCGCTTGCTGCTCCTCTCCGTGGTTTGTTCTGGGTTGGTCTAGCTGGCCTGGCTGTCTCCTTCCGAGCCTCGGCTCGCTCCTCTGCTACCAGTTCTGTCTCCCCGGAGTCGTGCTATGGTAAGCGCTTCTTTTTGCTTTATTCGTGAGTTTCTAATTCAGGTTTGTCGTTTGTCTTTTGTCAAGTTATTGGTGGTGTCGTCTCTCCCTTGTATTATTTTCTGTTTCCCTTCCCCGCCCTCTGCGGTTGTTTTTGGATTGTTTATTGGTGTTTGCGCGCGTGCCTGTAGTATTGATTCCTAGAGCGAAGCGGTGCGTCGAGGTGCCGCTGTCCATGTTGCTGGCCATCGTCTTAAGTGCGAGTTGGTATGACCGTGGCGGCCTGTGATTTGAGGATAACTTGTGGCTGAAAGCCATAATGGGTCTCCAGAGTAAAATTTTGTGATTGACTAATCACGCAATAGCAAAGGAGGATTATTTACTTGAAGGAGTCAGGGTTTTTTTTCACAGGCTATAGTGGGGTTAGCTAGTCTATTTAAGGTAGGGAACTGCAAATTTTCTATCCAGTGAAGGTTAGTTTGCAGCTCGGGCTTTTGTTAGTGGTGTGTGCCTACGGGGTGTGATTTGCCTGAATTGGTTACAGTTTGTTAAGTCTATCTGGACGTCCCAGCATGTCCCAGTTCTGTCTAGGGCCTCTTTTAAGTATAAACAACCATGCATTCAGGCTCGTGCCATTCGAAGCTGGATGAAGCCGGCGCTGGAAGGGCATGTGCAAGATGCCCTGCGATGAGCCAAGGTATTGCTCGAAGGGCTAATGGCAGTAAACTGGGGCCCGATTGTCAGTAGACTATACACTCATCTGGCGTCCATGTGTAGCAAAAAGCTCTGTTCGAATTGTTTTATGACTGCTTCAGATAGTGGATGCCATAAGAATAACTCTAACCAGTTTGAGTAAAGCGTCAACAATTATTAAAATATGTGTTCCCTTTTGTTGCGCCACAGCAAAAGTCAATATGCAGTCTCGACCATAAACAGCTCTTTATTTAAACAGTGTAGTGGACTTGTCGCGGAAATTTGCCGAAGCGACGGCAGCCCTTCTTATAGGCGGCTTGCTGCATGGCTATGCGCGCCCATGAGCAAGCTCTTAAGAATTCCCCGCCAATCAGGCGGGCCAATCATAATGGTGCTTAAATTGACCAATTTCCGAGAGCCGGCCTGTTTGGGGCATCAAGTTTAGTTATTTGGAGTCTTCTCACTTTCCATTAGCACAACACAGAAATATTTTCAGATAAAGTAATCTTTAATTACTAATGAATGGGTTAATACAACAGATATCTTGGCCATGCTAGAGGAATTTTCCAAGGCTCTCTTTGTTAGCGGTTTAATTAAGTCCTCTTGAGTTTGAAATGCTTCTTCCAAGGATGTTTCGCCTTGACGCTTGACTTAAGTTGCTGAGTTTTGAGGTACACTAGGCAACCTACTCAACAGCTATCACTTTATTCATTGATGTTATGGTTCTCCTTGCTGCTATTTTCCCTATCTCCTATACAATCTCTCACATTTTAAGTACAGATTCCCAAATCTGCCACTTTTGTTCAAGTAAGTTGTCCTTTTAAGCTGGTAGACATTGCCAAGATTGCTATCTAACACACTCTGGATTATTTATAGTTAAAGAACTGTTGCAAGAATATATATAGTTTGCATATGGACCAGTGTAGTCCCTGACTTACAACAGCATTGTGAGGCTAGAATTTCGCATCACTAAGCGATGTGGTTGAATAAGAACAACCTGTGTCACTTAAGTGATGGGACCTCCCTTCCTGCAATCCAGGTTGTGTTTGTAAACAGATTCCATGTTCATTCAATGAGCAATTTCCTGCTGACTTTTTCACAACCAATACATTGAGGAGCAAGACTGAGAGAAAGTTGCAAAATCGGCGACTGGTAATCCAGCATTTTCATTTATTAAGCATCAAACTACTTCTCAGATATATTAAGAACGTACTTAATTTAAAATTCATGAAGTATAATAAATAACAAGAATTTTTTTGCAATCGATAATTGGAATTATTGAAAATAAATTCTTAATTGGAAGAGATAATATAATATTTAATGATAATTACTGACTGAATATGATTAATAAATCTGCGAGTAGAAAAGAGAAAAATGAGGCATTTCGACTGTATTCTAGAGCTTTCCCCGTGTGTTTGAAAGTGTGCCCTTGAAAACATTTATTCAAACGTGTGTTCACTTATTTTGCCACTGCGGCAAAATCTTGGCAGTCCCTGTCAGCATAAATTGTGGTGATTTAAATCTGTTCTTGACGTCCTGGCAAGACTGCCTAGATTTTTACAAAAATAGAACTTTCAGACATTTATAAAATATATACTGTATAAATCTTTCAATATATACTATATATATATATATAATATATATATCATATATATATATATATAAATATATATATATTATATATACATATGATATACTATATGTGTTGTGTGTGTGTGTGTGTGTGGTGTGTGGTGTGTGTGTGTGTGTGCTTTTAGCTTCCTTCGGGTATTATCCCACAGTCATTGTAGTTTCTGTTAAAGTTTAACAGCAACTACAATGACGTGGATAAATACCCGAAGGAAGCTAAAGCAGCACAAAATGTAAGTCACGCCGCAGCAAGGCTTAAAAAAGCAAAAAAACAACTAATATATATATATATACACATAGCATACAAACATACATAATATATATATATATACCATATTATTATATATATATAATATATATATAAGAACATACAGAAATCATACATACATACAATACATACATACATAGCATACATACATACATAGCATACATATAAGTATATATGTATATATATCATATATATAATAATATATATATTATATATTAGGAATGTTTTTTTAAGGCTTTGGCCGGGTACTTAGATGTGTGGTGTTTAGGCTCCTTCAGTATTATCCCAGCGTCTTGTAGTGGCTGTTAAAGTTTTAGCAAGTTTTCAGCAGAATCTCATCTGGCATCATGCAGGCTTCTGTATACAGTAATATATATATCAGGCAGGAAGCCTGATGATGGGCGAGATTGAGATTTGCTGAACGTTCTACAACTTTAACAGCAACTAGACAATGACGTGCTGGATAAATACTCGAAGGAAGCTAAACCAGCAGCATGTATATTTTCAGGTTAAGAAATTTCTCTGTAGGTTATTTCTCAGATAATTTGGCAGATATTTTTATTTTCAAACTTTGATCAGATTACCACAGGATAGGTCCTATAAGTTAATTATTGGGTTTGAATTTTATTAAGCATTATATTTTATTTTTTCAATAATATTAATAAAATATTGGAATTAGTTAGTGAGTTATATCAAATGCATTATATTCCACACAGCCATAGGTTTAAGTTTCAGGGTTCATCAAGTTTCTCTGGACAAATGGATAAGTTCTGTTTGGAATTACAAACATAATAATGCACATTCTGATATCAGTAAGCATTCAGCCCAAACTTTGACTATTCTCTCCAGAAAAAAACAAGGTAAAAGTTATCCAAATGAGGTCTCATTCTAGACTTTGTCTTAACTTCTGGTTATTTCCACTTTAGCTTTGGATAGTGATTCTTACCACCTTAATTGAAAGCATTTCTGGCAACAATACAGATTGACATTTAGATTGCTTAAATATCTGAATGACTTCTATGCCCTTTGGTTAAAATTAACTCTTTGATAGGCTCATGAGAGACATATATCACTTAGTTGTCAGCTCTGACCCTTGGAATATTTTCTTGGCTGTGATCCTGAATTATTTTCTATGCTTCATTAAAACACGTGTGCTAACGGATGTAACAGATGGCAAGGAAATATGTTTCCTTTCCCTGTGGACAGTGGACTTTTTTTCTTTCCTGTTGTTGTTTGTTTCGGTTAGTTTCGCCCTCTTATAAGAGTGGAAGTTGAGAAGAGCTGGTATTCAATAGTTCAAGAGAGCAGAAACCAGAAGAGGAAAAGTCAAAATTAAGAACAGCAAAGCATGAGAATAAAAAGAAGCAGTTTGCTAGTACATCAGACTTTACTTTCTGAAAAGGCTAATCCTTATAGGCACTTTGTGACAGTACAAGAAGAAAAACAGGATCCTTTATTTCCAGCACATGTGACCTTTATCCTCTTGACCTTATTGGTCTACTGCATTTCAGAGGTTTTGCCTCTGGTTTCAGACATTTTGTATTTTGGTTTGGTTTATCCCCCTCCCTTCCTCTTTCTTTCCTGTGATTTTTCAGGGACTACACTTTTGATACATTTTGATCTCCTCTTTTCTTGGTGACCTCAGCTACACTGGTGAGCAGGATACAGGGGATGTACCATCCATTATTTATGAAAAACCCTTATATCATTTTAGAACTCTCTTACTCTTTTTTTTTTTTGGCTTGTCTTATTTCTACCTTATTTACTTCAAAAATACCTGAGACATTCTGAAGGCAGACATAATTGTAATTGGCTGTAATAAGCAATCTGTTGCAAGTTTGCCCTTCTTGGTCGCTTGTTGATCTTGAATTTAATTTTCATTAAAATAATGAATATGTATTCATATCCCATTGCAGTAGTCTACAACAGCATGGACCATAAGAAAATTGGGCTGCAAAAGTGGGCTTCAGAGAAATCTCACCCTCAGAGCACCCCCACAAAGCAATTAATCCAGGCTGCGCAGAAACACAAGGCTGTACCACTCACATGGCCTGCAGGAACCCTCCCCGCCCACTCACTCCTTACCAGGCAAACTTGCCTGCTAAATTGTTATTTTTCTGACAATCATCTGTTCTGCTGTGCTGGGAGATTTAGATTAGCTAGGAAGTAGGAAATAGTTGGATTTCTTGCTTTCTAGCTAGTCTTTAGATCTTTGGCTCTGTTTTTAAGCACAGCTAAACCTCCCTTAGGCCTGAAGGTTCTATTATTCAGTGAAGACACACGGCAAGCAAATTTTATGGAAAGACTGAGCTAGTCGATGGTAGACAAATAGATCACTGAATAATTCTTTGAACTCAATCTGCCTGCCTGCTTTGCCTGATTTTAGATAAAAGTTGCTCTTTTTTAAAATAAAAAATTAAATATTTACATACATGGTGTGTTGTGAGTTAATTTTGTGAGTTTGCTTGCAAGGAAATTTTATGTGACAGACTGAGCTAGCTGATGGCAGATAAATAGATCTCTGAATGAATCTGTGATTCTGGGAGCAATTCAATCTGCCTGCCCGCTTTGCCTGATTTTGGGTAAAAGCTGCTCTTTTTTATAAAAAAATAAATATTTATATAAATATTTATAATATTTACATACAAGCCATGCCCAGCCAGTCACATGATCACCAAGCCACACCCACAAATCAGGCCATACCCACAGAACTGGTTAGTGGTCCCTGGGATTTAAAATTATGAGTTTGGTGGTCCCTTAGTCCAAAAGGTTGGTGACCCCTGGTCTACAACACTTATATGCCCAAAACATTTCCAAGTGGAATACATATTGAATAAAATAAAATGACATAATAAGGCAAGGCAAATGATTGCTTATAAGATCACCAAATGTGATTATATTTCTGTGTTTTCTCTTGAAATCCAGAAAGGTTTTAGATAAAAATATCAAAATATTGTGAGATCTCAGAAATTAGATTGCTGTAATTTATGATTTTCCCATTTAAAAATTACTTCATTTTCTTTTACATTTACATTTACATTTACATTACTTTTATGCCTATCTTACTGCTCCCCTAGTTTTAAAAACACAAAAGAAAGAAGAAAGTTGTCAACAATAGATCTTGGAAATACCTTCCAATTCACTTTATTAAGTAATTTGAGAACACAGAGGATTCCCTGTTGTTGGTTGTTTTATATATATAATACAGATACACTGTTGTATCATCAGCAAACATTTGCATAATTTTTAGCTGACAAGATGAGACAATAATGTATGAGATTTCACCAGAATCTGCCTGTTAAAATACCATACTATTTTACACATAGGTTTGCCTGTATCCAGCAAAATACATACCACAAGACAGAACTTCTCGGCATTTTCAGAAATGCATAAAATAGTTTCTTACTCTTACAGTTGCTGCGATAGACAGATATTGCTTATCATCACATGTGCTGCAAACTCCCTTTGAAGAAGAGGTAGCTAACTCAGTTTAAGGATCCATTTTGCTTTTGTTTCTGACAAGGGAATATAATGCACTATAATGATTAGCTCTTGCTTATGGAAGATACAGCACAAAGCAATGTCATGCCTACTGTATATTTCCCTTTACACCTAATTATTACACCTAATTCAGTGACTTAATCTGCTTCAGAGTATGGTTTGAGCAACAAGTTACCTTTAAAAGCAACATGAATTTTTGCCTTTCAAGAAAGAGAATAATAAGGTAGGCTTGTGGAAGAGGATAATAACAATGATTGTTGAAATATCATTATAAAAAAAATAATGTTTGTACCTAATTTGAAAGTTATGCAATTCCCAAAATAATGTCTACTAAATCCACTGTTAATTCTTTTAATTTTGTAAGATAACCTTTAATGTCATATTTTCCTGTGACTACACTGGCTCACATTAAAAATAAAATTCTGTTGCTTGCTCTTAAAAGAAAGTATATATCTTTGCGCACACATACATAACACATACTGTGTATACACATGCTATATACGTGCATATAAATATATACCTATACCCATTCACACACACACACACACACACACACACACACGTCCATTTTGAATACATAGCAGAAAGAGAGAACTTAAGAATTCATAAGGTTGATACTGTATGGAATAAAACTGTGGCTGAATCTAGATATTTTGCTTCAGAGACTTCAAAGCTTCCTCCCAGAAGGAAAACAGGTCACGAGGAGGATGTGTATTATCCAGGCAATACTGCTCAAGCTAAGCTTTTATGCTGTCTTGAAATTAGAAGCATTATTAGGCATATATATAAAGCATCATTTAATATATCTGGTCTTTTTAAAGCTTGAAGAAACATTATGGAATTCACAATTAAAACTAAGTTACAATATCTTTGTGTTCTGAGATCAAAAGAAGATTACAAAATGTTTTTCTGTCCTTATCTTTTTAAATTTAAATGCCACTTTGAACAGTAACAAAACAGTATGTTGTAAAGTGCCTTGTATAGGAATATGCAATACCTTAAATTGTGTTCTCAGATATTTGGTGTAGTTTTTCAAAGCATTGTAATTTTTCATTGTGGGGAACTCTGATCAGTGATAAAAATAAATTATGGCTAATAATAAAACAAACTAATAATAATTACAACATTTAATTTGTAGGGATGCTACAAATGGCTTTGTGACATTGTCCTCTTTAATTGCAGTAGATAAGAGGTAGACATTCCAGTCATAGCATTCAAAATTGTGATTTTGTAAAACAACTGCAAATGATTATGGAGTTGTACAACATATTAATGCCATATGTCCCATCTGGAAAGAAGCATGCGAGACTGGGTTCCAACAACAAACTCTTTTAATAAACTCGCTAAGCAATGGTAACGGAACAGCCCAAGCCGTGGCAGCCCTTTATATAGCGGCTTGCCCACAGCTTGTGGCCAATGACACCACTTTAATTGTTCCCGCCATTTGGTGGGCTAATCAGATTGGTTCTCTAATAGCCAAACCGAGAACGGCCTTTTCGACCAATCAGAATAGAGAACTTGGAGCCTACCAAGTTCCATACATAATACCATACATTATGGTATTTAAGTATTATGGTAGACCTTTCTAGTGCCTTTCATTTGTAAATTCCACAGGAAATCCTTGGTTAAAAATGCTGCATTGTAAGCAGATTAGATGGAAATCAACAGAAAAAAATAATATTGTACTGACAATTTTCTATTCTACAAATATCCTATCTCTTAATATTTTCATACAACAGGATTTGTATTACCATACATTATTAGATTACAGAACTAAATAAACAAAACCATAATCTAACTTCAGAGAAGGCGATGTTAATGACTGTACCTTAGTGTCAAAGCCAGCATAAAATACCTTGTTTTTTAAAACCTATACAATTTTAGAACAGAATAAATGAACTAAACATATACCAATCTTCAAGATGTTAACCATCTCAAAGGAAGACCTACATTTGGAGCTATACAGCTATGATACAAGAAAAGTATGGCAGAACTATGATATAAACCTAAGGTAAATGACCTTAAGGCTAGGTCACACTGGCCGACGGATGCAAAACATATGCAAAAAGGACACAGCAGACGAGAAAAATTTCCATCCATTGTTATCCACTCTCAAAAGTGCCCCAAATTTGCATAAACAGAGTGGACAACAATGGAAAAGAACGGACGTGGGGAGGATATAGTGGGGATGTAAAGCGGATGTTCGTAGGAAGCCAAGCAGATGGAAGCGGATGGAAGCGGATGACACATCCACAGGGCTTCTGTGGGAGAACAGCGAAGTGGACGCGTAGCGGAAGGAGCGGATGCGTAGCGGATGTGTAGCGGATGACACAGATGCATCACAGACACCTATAGGATGCATAGCGGATACCTAGCGGATGCAAAGAGTTCACTGCGCATGTGGGGAGGATGAATTGCGTAAGCTCCACAGATATAAAAGGATGCAGCTCACAAGCTGGTGCTGCTGCTGCTTCTCCTGCTGCTGCTGCTGGTTCTCCTGCTTCTGCTGCTGTGGTGGACCAGCCCCAAGGCCCTCAAAGCCCTGCTGCTGAAGGCCCTGAAACCCCTGTCAGAGGGAGGAAGAGGCAAGGGAAGGAGAAGGGAGAGAGGAAACAGTACTCCATTTCCGAAGACCATGAGGAAGAGGTGCTGGAATGGCTGAGGGAGATTGCAGACGTACAAAAATAAGGATCTTTTTTTTAAAAAAGCACTGAAGGAGGCTGGAGAAAAGTTGCAGAAACAGTGGTATCAGAGGTGGAACCTTTCCTCAACAGTCACACAGGTTGGACCATTTAGATGGGAAGCACATAGTCTGCCAAAAAGCTCGCCAACTCAGGGTCCACTTAATTTCAACATTCATTCTCTTCGCCATGCGTCGATGCTGATACAAAGTTCAGTACATCGTTGCTCAGGCAATGTTCATCTTCAGATGCCCAGGGTTCCAACGCCAGTCACCTCAAAGGAGGGGCTGGAACGCACCTCAATCAATGGCTTTTTGTTTTTCCCAAGAATCCAGACCCCTTGCCACGACAACACAGAGATGTTGCCCTACTTCATCGTGGGGGATGATGCCTTCTTTTTTTCTTCCTTCTCCTCAGAAACCTACACCGTGCATGAAGCAAACTCACCTCCAGACTCGTATCACGTGTTAAACCGTGAAAGAAGAAGAGATCTTCAAACTACAAGGAGACTAGGTACCAGAAGGCAAGGACGGTGGTGGAGAAACACCTTTTGGTATCGGTCTGGCCACGAGGTTCATTGTACTCTATCTCAACCACCACTATGCAGCACTTCAGCGATAAGAAGACCATTGAGGATGATCCGTTTGGGAAGCTGATGCTGCATTCCTGCAAATCTCATGTGCAATTTAAGCCCGTTCCGCTCTTTCCCCGCAATTCCACCTTTATTACAGCCTAACTTTGGACACAGGTAGGAATTCCCTGTTGTTCCTGGGTCAGTGTTGTTTGGCATTTTATGCATTAGGAACAGTATAGCTTAAATTGGCTGTCAACTAAGGGCCAATGGGGACATGGAGGCCTGGTGAATGGATGGCAAAAGTACCAAGAAAACCTGATAGAACATGACTAGTGCGATGTGCAAGAAGGTCTAGACAAACAGATTCCATGTGAAGGGAAAGAAGCAGCGCATGACCCTCACTCTGAGTTGTACATACGTGGTGGTAAACTCGCATTGACCCCCAGGCCTGGAGCAGTGGAGTGGCAAGACAGGATGGGTACAAGGATGCCTCTAAATGAGAACAATATTGCGAAATATCATTTCCTTTTTTTTATTATCAAAAGAACCTGTCTCAGATCACTTGATGAGATTAGGGGGCCATGCTATGTTCGAGTGGATCCGACAGCTACAATGAACAGGGGCATTAATAAAGAGTTTTGTTTATTGTTGAAATGTGTTATGATAAGATGATTAAATTTGTTATTGATGAGGATACAAAGGGACCCATAATGTGTGGCAGCTCGGGAGGAGTGGACCATAACAGGTCCCACTTATGGCTTAGCACTGGAGAGTTTATCTAGTCCGCAATGTACTCAGAGATTAATTACACCGCCAAACAGTCAGAAATCTGCCTAACTATCGCTGTTGACTTTAAGAATTAACCAATGCAAGTATGAATTACCCACACTATGCTAATTATATTAAAACTATCCCTTACATCAAGCACTCAGAAGTGTTGACTAGTTCCAGGGTCAATACGCAGCTAATCCTTTTAAGACCGCTATACCCAACCTCACAAGCACATGACTAAGGCCTTATTACCCTTTTTTCCCAAGTTTTGTCACCCGCAACCCAACTTTTATTAAGTAAAGAAAAAAAATGGAACCAAGTCTGTGTGGAGCAAAACAAAAACTTTATTAATAACAACGTGTATGGCTTTTAAATTTTTTTTTCTTTTAAAAAAATCATGACAGTAAAGTGTCTTAAGCAAAGATTAAAGTGAAACAGATTAAAATCAGTCTCCTGGCAACTCTTTTCAGTTCAACGGAAATCAGACGCACTTTTTCGGTTATTCTTGGAGGCGTGCCCATCGGTCTCAGTTAACACGCCACGGCCGAGGGACTGTGAAGGTGCTGTTGCTTGGAGTGCGATCTGAGGTGGCCATTGGGAGTGCCTGGCCCCAGAGAGTACAAAGGAGGACTGGTGTGTGCAGGAAGCTCTCAGAGAGTGACTCAGGTCCGCGTCAAGTTGAAGGAGCCTTCTCAAGTACATGGGATTGAGGGCCAAGACTCTCGGACACGCATGTTCTGAGGAAGGGCTTGGTGTAGGGTGGAGGAAGGGAGGAAGGAGGAGTGTAGTAGGGGTCTGTCTGGTCTGTGCAGCTTTGGTCAGGTGAAGGGCGTCTGTGGCATCTGTGGCAGTCCGAGGAACCTGGGCCGCTGGCCTGGGAAGGGCTGCCGTCTGCTGTGGGGAAGTTCTGGTAGTGGTTAGGGACTTGGTAGGCGAGGGCTGTTGAACTCGCAGGACAGTGGCTGTGACGGACAGTATTCGAGCCTGGGGTGGAGGAGCAGACCATGGAGCTGGGTAAGAGGAGCAGGTTCAGGCTTGAGCTGAGGCGTGGTGCAGCAAGGAGCTGTGATCCTCATCCTTCATTCAAATCGTCACCGGTACTTTGCAGGTGCCGCTGCGGGCTATTGGCAGTCGGGGCTTGGGCCATGTCCTGAGGTCCGTCAGGCGTACCGTGATGAAGGGCTTCGCAGTTAGAGGATGGTATTGTGTTAAAGTGACCAGCTGGGAGAGGGGGACTGTGCTGGCTTTTGATTGTTGTCCCTGATCTCCAAGAGGACATGTGGCTCTTTTCCATGGGTCTGGAGTCCAGTCGTGTTCAAGAATGCTAGGTGGGGCTTGACCTTGGTGTGTGTTTGTGGTCTTCTGGAAGGAGCCAGGTGGCCTCTCTGTGCTTTCTGTGCGAGGTAGAGCTGGGGGTGGGGGTTGGGTTGGTCTCTGGTGGGCTGCTTCTTCTTTGCTCCCACTACATCAGGGGGTCCCTCCACAATCCTCGCCGGCACGGGGAGTGCAGCTGTTGGGGGGTGTATCCTGATCATTGGAGGCCCTCCAAAAGACACTGCCTGGTACATGGTAAGCTGGTCTTCCTGGCTGGAGAGGAGTGGCCTCTCTTGGCTGTCTGAGGGAGAGGGTCTGACAGAGGGGCTGCTCCTCGGTGAGGCAAGATCTCACTCCAGGAAGCCTGCACCTGGCCATGACAATAGGTCTCCCGGGATCCAGTGAGCTTTGACCTACGCGCACTGCCCCGGATCTACTTCTAGTATTGTGGCAGCTTGGCCATGTCCTTGCTGGCATGTGCTTCCACCATCAAGAAATCACATCTGAGTGTATATGCCTCAAGGCTCTCACTGTTCTCTACTCCAAGCTGCCTCGTTGCTTTCTTTTTTGTGTTGCGATAGAGCCTGTGGCCCTTCCTTACCACAGGTACTCAGCTGTTCGTCCTCAGCGTC
>BHFT01008751.1:0-31952 GCA_004320025.1 Laticauda laticaudata
CCGCTAGGCATCCGTGATGCATCCGCGTCATCCACTCTGCATCCACTCTGCATCCGTTTCTTCCACTGCGCGTCCGATTCACTGTGCTCCCCCGGAAGTCCTGTGGATGTGTCATCTGCTTCCATCTGCTTCCATCCACTAGGCTTCCGTGGAGCATCTGCTTAACATCCTGGCTACGTCCTCCCCCCGTCCGTTGCCTGCCGTTGTTGTCCGCTCTGTTTATGCAAATTTGGGGCACTTTTGAGAGAGGATAATAATGGATGGAAAATTTTCTCGTCCGCTGTGTCCTTTTTATATACTTTTTGCATCCGTCGGCCTATGTGACAGGCCCTTAAAGCCTGTATATCATTTTGTGTAATGTATGTATCTAGAACGTAGAATGTTTCCAGGTAACTGAGATACACTTTACTTTATAAAAAGGGTGTGTAGTGGTTCAGAAGCTAAGAGCTTATCGATCAGAAAAGTCAGCAGTTCAGCACTTCAAATCCTAGTTCCCGTTACTTGTTCCAGCTTCTGCCAACCTAGCTGTTCGAAAGCATGTAAAAAATGCAAGTAGAAAAATAGGGACCACTTTGGTGAGAAGGTAACAGCATTCCATGCGCCTTTAGTATTTAACTCTTTAAGTTAAGGAAAATTGGAAACAAAAAAATGACATTTTTCCAATAAATCCATTATAAATCCCTTCTAAAGTTAGCACAATATTCAAATGAATGGCATAATGAATCAGATTTGTCCTGATGAACATACATACATAATTGTTTTCATAAGTGTTTCCATAAATAAAATGTTATCTCTATTTTAACATTAGGGCTCTCTCTCTCTCTCTCCCTCTCTCTCTCTCTCCCCCCCCCTCTCTCTCTCTCTCTCCCTCTCCCTCTCTCTCTCTCTCTCTCTCTCTCTCTGTGTGTGTGTATGTGTTTGTGTTTTGGAGGGAAGAATGTAGGAAAGGCAACAATCCAAGGAGGAGGAGAAGGAGAAGGAGAAGGAGAAGGAGAAGGAGAAGGAGAAGGAGAAGGAGAAGGAGAAGGAGAAGGAGAAGTATATTATATGTCATCAACTTCCATGATGGTCGGCAGACTACAGAAGAAAGAATGATGAAACAAACAAACCAGAAGAAAACAAATGGAAGAAAGAGGCATCAATCATCCTCTTCAAATCTTTCCTGCTGGTTGTCTTCTTCTCTTTTCTTCCACTTTTCCTAATGTTGTAATTTTTTCTAGACAGTTCATAAGAAATCACACATCATGTTGCCCCAGCTGAATACTTTCAAAATAGTTATTTAGGCATGTAAAGCCATTTATTACTGAGACATGCCTTGAGTCTCTATGTATTTTTTAAAAGTGGATGAAAGGCTTTTGTAAATTATAAATATGTCAATAATTGATAATAAAAGGCCTCCCACATGGGTATGACTTTTCAGCATGCTTTTTTTTTCCTGACAGTGTGATTCAACTATATAAAAGAATAAGCTATTGACAAACAGTAGAGCACATGCTTTGTTTGCACTCCAGCAGCTTTGTTGCAGCTGGAAAGCAACCCTTGGTGAGGCTAAACAGCAGGTACAAATGTACACAGGCTTAATTCACATATAAGCCCAGCAGGGCAGAATTGTAGGAGTCCATTTCAACTGCCCTGGGGATATAGACAATACTAGTAATGCAATATAATGGGAAGTAATTGCAAGTACCTGTGAATTCAGCTTATTATTAGCTTCTGATAGACCTGAAGGTCTTACTCATTGTGATCATTGGAGTAGAGTAATAGTCTTCTATCTGTTGTGTATTATATTCCATGAAGAAGTATAGATGTAACTTATTTAGATACTAGAAAACCATATTATCAAAGCAGAAAAGATCTGTAGAATAAAAGGCTTGACAATATTCAAATATGTATTTGATTTTTATGTTATTTATCTTTGGTAGATCTCTTTCCACAATAAAATATTTATGTAATTATACCCTTTTCTATATATTTTTCATTCATTTGTTCATTCATTCTGCCTGATTAACCTTCAGATCACAAGCAGTGGTCTTTCACACCATTATTTGGTCCTTTTAATTAGTGTTCTGTGTACAAACTACTGTATTCTACCACTGCAAGAAACTTGCCCCCAACTTGCCAATTTTAAAAGCAGTTAACAGCATTCAGGAAATTGAGCAGTCCTTTTTTTTTTTTTTTTTNAAAAGCAGTTAACAGCATTCAGGAAATTGAGCAGTTTTTTTTTTTTTTTTTTAGTGCCTGGAATTCAGAGCTTCTTAATTTATATCACTTCATCTGCCCTTGAAAGAAGAAATTGAAAATTATTATGATTGACAGTTATTATTATTATGAAATTTAAATTATTAATTTTGTGATTCTTTAATATCTACTCTAAATATAACCCTTTTTAAAAGATGTTTGTATTCCAAATAATTTTTAAGCCTTTGAAATGAACCTAGAGAATGTCCATTGTTTTCATTCCTTGTTGTTATTCTTACCTGCCTGTTCTGGTTATTGCTATTTTCCACAGTAGAATTCTACTGTGGCTCTAAAGACCATGCCACTACAAATCTCTGTGGAGATTAGTGGTTATTGCCACTACAAATCTCTGCTGCATTTGGTTTATCTTCTGTGTAAGAAGGATAAGACTGTGCTGACATAGTGATTTGGCACTCTGGCTTACAAAATGAAAAAAGCTTGCTAGACTGAGGTAGTTGTTTTCATATTTTTTTGAATTGAGCAGAGGAAAAGAACTGACTTTCCCACTGAAAGAACAGAAGATTCCCACTGCTGAATTCTGATGTGGTTGTGAATAGAAATACTGGCTTCCTTCTGTGATCATCTAGTATTCTGTCTTGTTCAAAATAGTCATATGAGCTTGGAGATTTGGATGAGCAGCCTTTTGTGTCTACCATATTTTCAGGTTTTCCTTTCTTCGGCATACACATTTAATAGTGCTGAGATAGATATGGCGCAAGTTACAGACACAATATGTTTTAATGTTAATCTGATTTAGATAAATGTCATTTTTATCTAGAAATCCAATACTTTTTAATCAAGATCTGGTTATTTCTTCCAGTGCGAGTCAGTAGCATCTTCCTGTATTTGTAAGAGTCTAATTTATCTGAAACCTTCTCTGATGAACATAAGGAAAATATTTTTTGTTTATTGACTTTTCCTACCCCCTGCAAAAAACCCACCTGCCCACCCTGCTGCAGAGGACAGAAGCTATGCAAAAGATGTAACAAAGCTTTACAAAGACTGCAAGAGATGAAAATTATTTTCTCTTTTCTTTTAAAACAATGCTTTTGATGAATTGAATGTTGTTCTGAACTGAAGATTTTCCATTCAGAGGTTTATTAAATGCAAGACTTGATTTCAAGGACAATATATATACAATAATCTAGGTATTGTTCTTTATTTTATTGCTATTTAATTATTGATTTGAACTGCCCTATTTTTGTTGTGTATCATATTACACTTACAAAGGCATTCTAAAAGGCAAAACTCTACTGCCAATTTGTGACAAAGAAAGTTCAAGGAAACATATTTATATGGCACTTTTTTCAGCTCATGAACTCATACTAACCATATGATTACTTATGAATTCTTGCTTTTAGTGAGCATCTGGAATCTACAAAGCAATCAATATCCAGCTATTTTTAATTTGTGTAAACGGGTCTAAAATCTATTCCATCAGATATTTTTATCTGTATATTTTTCCTAACTTTTAAAAGAAAATTTAGTTCACACGTATAACTTTAACACACGATATTATACCCATGTGTTGAATTCCAAATTATATTACAAAATCCAGATATTTGGGAAATCTAAACAATTCTCTGGCTCTTCTCCAATTTTCCAGGGTCATTCCAACATCCCATTATTAATAGATAAAGGTAAAGGTTCTCCTCCCACATACATGCTAGTCATTTCCGGCTCTAAGGGACAGTGTTTATTTCCATTACAAAGCCAAAGAGCCAGTGCTGATTGAAGATGTCTCCATGGTCATGTGGCCGGCATGACTAAATGCCGAAGGTGCATGAAACACTGTTAGCTTCCCACCAAAGTAGTCCCTATGTTTCTACTTTCATTTTTACATGCTTTTGAACTGCTAGGTTGGCAGAAGCTGAGACAAGTAACAGGAGCTCACTCCATTATGCAGTGCTAGGGATTTTAACTGCCAAACCACCAACCTTTCTGATCAACAAGCTCAGTGTCTCATACTAATCAACTAATTTGTAACTAAGAAAGTGGTCCAATCATACAAAGTCAAAAAGAAAAAGAAACAGCCTTGTGTCTGCACAGCTGTAGTATTCCTCTCTCTCTATTTGGGATATTGATGTAACCTCTGAATCCTGTTTGACTTTTGATACAAATGACTTTTGATACCTATGAATCTTTTTGACAAGCATTAGGTATGCATTTATATCTACAACTGGAACAAGATAAATGTCAATTTCAACCATGAGGTTGGATGTGTAATTAACTTCTGAAGAGCAGCTTTTAGGGGCTTTGAATTGTTCAGTTAAAATAAAAAAAGGGACTAAGTTTGAATAACTTTCCAATTTTGACAGCTTCAGAGTATGGCTGACCCTTGCCTAAGGATAGCATGTGAGGTCATTTCATTAAATCTCCAATTAAAGCCCTCCCCTCATATGCTGAACTACCTTCATCCACTGTGCACTTTAATAAGTCAGTCTCATTATTTCTTCTAGCTTCTTTTATACAATGCCATTGTGTAGCATTAATCATATAACAGAATGTTCCAAGTTATTGGAATTTTGCTTCTAATCAAGGGGACTGAAAAAAATAACTGAAATATTAACAATTGCAAGTTGAAAAGATGAAAACAAATTTCCTTGCATAAAATCTGCTGCCTATTTAATGTGAAATCATTAACAGCAAAAAAGGAGGAAAAAAATAAAAGAAAAAGCAGAAGTTTTGTAGGATTTTAAAGGAAAACTTGCAGAAATGAATGGTTTTCATTATGTTATTAAAAAAGTAAGGATTATTGCATATTTCATGTTTGTTTTACCAAGTGTTTGCTTTCATGTTGATTTTTAGTTATGAATTGTTCATGCGGTCTTTAATTTGTAATAATTTGAAAAAAGTGAAACATCTACATTTTATTTCAACTATATACTTTCCTATTTATTTCATTCTGACAAATGATGATGCTTAAACTGGTATAGCTACAATATGTTATTTCCCATGTTGCTCAGTTTTAGCTCTCACTTTGCCGTATTGTTGACCAGGATGGTAATTGTAATTCAGCAATACGTTTAAGATCACATGTTCCCCATTCCTAATTGAAGTTATTGTCAAAGGTTGTTGCTCTAGAGTTACTTGCCTCCCTCCATATATTTTCAAACCATTTATCCATTTAGCAGGATACATTTTCAGCTTTACTTCCTTTAGCATAAAGGTGAAGATCTGAAATTAGATTTAACAAAACTACTGATATCAGGCTTTTTCAACAAAGGACAAATAAATGGACTTTATTTTTAAATAAAAACAAAATCCAGTTGCTTTTTGTGAAAGCCCCTTTGGGTCTTGATTTGGTTTTGTATGAAAAAAGGGAGGGGGCAAAGTCACCAGACATCTGATAATCTTTGTATTAATAACAACACGGGTTGCAAGTTGTTTGCTCATTTCAGTCACGCATTGCTTCATCCAGGAAATGAAAAACTTGCTTGTCAGAAACTCAGATGGAAAACTTTGCTTCTTCCCCTGGAAATATATTTTCTTGACAGTCCCATTTTTGTTGTAGTCACAGAGGTTTCTATGTATTTGAGTTGAAGGAAGTAGGAGAGGCAAGGCACAGAATCCTCTTCTATCTTCTTACCAGAGTCATAAGGAGGCTTTCTTCTTCTTTTTTTTTTCTCCCATTTTTATCCTCATCATGAAATGCCTGCTGGCATTGCTTCAGAGCACTCAGGCCTGCAAACCTTTCCTTCTACGCTAAGAGGACCCCCTTAGGCCACAGTGATTTGAGTGAGACAAAGACATATTGTTGATTAGTACCAGAATACTACAAATGAACATGGCATACCTCTTTCTCTCTCTCTCTCTCTCACATACACACACACACACTGTGTGTGCATGAGAAATAAATCATCTATAAAAGTAGGATTATCCCATTTGTATTCCGTCCTTTTCCCAAGGAACTTGTATTATAAATGAGTTTTTGCTAAGGCTGCAAGAACTTGATTAAATCAGTGCAACTTGATTACTCAGATGAAGTTAGGCTTATTAAGTCATTAATCTATCAATTACATTTCCATATATTTGCATGTAGGTAAAACAATATTGAAAGAAAAAAGAGTTTGTTTTTAAATGTGTTATAACAGGCATGGACATGAACACAGTATTTCAATTGCTGAAGCGAAGGGGGGATTAATTTTTGAAAGAATATGTAGTTGCTGCAGGTATTGTAGGTGTTTGTTATTAAATCCATTTTTTCCCCCAGGCTGAACTCTGGGTATAATTTGTTGTTTGAAGGGGGAGGGGTTGCATTTAAATGAATCAATTAGTTAATGGGGTATTTCAGCTGTACTTTTTGTTCAAAAGGACAAAATCTGTCCATTAGGAGAAAGATAAGTACTGGATCACAGTGTAAGCTAAGAATGTAGGCTGGATTGAAATGAAAATTTCTGGGGTTCAAAGCCAGTGTTCCAACTGCTTACACACCACCCTCTCTGACTTCTTGATTCTCTCTTTTCAGATGTCAACACCTCAGGGTTTTTCTTACCAGAAGTCTTCATGGCATCTTAAAAGCACATCTGTCAGACAAGCACAATCCCTCACTGGGAGGGAAAATGGCACTTGATGAGTATTGGTATCATTACATTCTGAGCCAATTGTACAAGAAGGGTAAAGAGAAAACATGGAGAATTTAGAAAGGCACTTTACAATTAAAAAAGTAAAAATATTTTGTTCTTAACTAAAGCTAGATATTTTCCACTAAATTCCTTCCTTCCTTCCTTCCTTCCTTCCTTCCTTCCTTCCTTCCTTCCTTCCTTCCTTCCTTCCTTCCTTCCTGTTTCATTCTCTTTTTTATTTTCTTCACTTTCTAAGAATATACGTACTCACATCAAGATATAAAAACACACATTTTCCTAATTATCAGCTTTCTTATGCCAGAGAGAGGGCAACAGTCAACAACCAGTAGCTATTATCAATATTATTCTAATTTATAAAATAATAATATTCTAATTTACAGAATAACAATAAAAAATAACATTTTCAGGTTGTTCTAAAGGGTTTAGCAACTTAGTTATGAGATGCAGAATTTAAACTATCACAGACTGTTCATGTGAAATTTGAATTGATTTTAGCATAAACAGAACTATGATCTGATGGAATATGTGATATTTGTAAAATATAATTCTGAAATATTGTATCTTCACAACTTTGTCAGTCATAAAGCAATGGTTTTTTAGGTCATTGTTTTGTTTATTCTTGTGTTTCTTATTTAAAATGATAAGTAAGCTTACATTGAAAAATATTAATGCTGACAGCCTGGGTTGCCTGATTCTAGATGTATTAAATTATTCAGAAATTCTGGGGAGTAAAGCAACAATGATAAAATGGCAGAAACTTAAATTATTTGTTAGTTCCTTGATATTTTTAATCCTCCTTCCAATTTCATATGCTACTAGATATCACAAATCAATGTTAATGTCTTTTTATAGAATTGATATTTTCCATTAACTTATACAATAAATATATATCTGAAAATGTTCTTTACCACTTTTGACAGATACTTTTTCCTCTCTTTTAACATATAGCTTTATAAAAGAAGTGTGGCAGAAATATATTCCTGTAAAAATGATCATCTTATTATTCATGTAAACCAAAAGATACTAAAATTACTCAAAAGATCTCTAAATTAGGAGCCAACTCTCCTTCCAATGGGGCCATATTTTCAGGTTAAAATAATAATTGCTGATACAAGCAATAATTAGTCATGAATAACTAGTTCTTTAACATAAAGATTAATATTTGAAATACTGAAACTGCAATCATATTTAGAGAGCATCTTCTCTGAGGAATGTAAAAAATAATCTCTTCTGAGTTTGAGCCCAAGTTACTGTTCTTCTATCTAGACATTTTATGACAGAACCATAAAGAATAAAAACATGAAAAGATCACTGTGTCCATTCTAGGGTAAAATGAAGACCATTCACTGCCCTATTAACCTTCTCAAATCAGATCAAATGTGCTGTAATCTGAGAACAAATAATCATCTTAAGCCCATGTCGTCATACATCCGAACCAACGGATGCAAAGAGGATGTAAAAACGGACAAAAAAGCTTTGCCACACGTTGGGAAAACTGATGGATTGCTCAGCGTGGCTCCGTTTGGGTTTCCATCTCTATCCGTTCCAGCATCCGTCTATTGACGTTTCATCGCGCTCAGAAAGTTTTGGTTGGGACTGCCCCAAATTTTGCAGCAGAACATGTTAATCCAGTTCATAGCCGTTCTGCAGTATGGACCGCACGCATCCGCTCCGCATTCCGTTCGCACTCTGCTATATCCGCTATGGGGGTGGGCATCCGTGACAGCTACCCAGGCAATGAGCTCTGACATCCGCCCGACGCAGGGTAGGAAGTGGAACACGACAGGACAGGATGCACGACGGATGCAGAATGGATGCAGCACAGAAACAAGCATTTAAAATGGAAAAAACGTTGCAGAGGGGACCTATCTCGGATATTATAGGATGTCTAGAGGATGCCTAAGAGGATCCCTAGAGGATGCCTAGCGGAAAACCTCAGATATTTCCTACTAAAAAGGGGGAACAACTCCAAATCTGCATCTCAACTTTCCAGACCAAGCAGCCCAGCTGTGCAGACCTCTGCAGCCTTTCCATCTGACTCTTCCTCTTCCTACAGCATGCGTCAATGTCCACCGTGGGATTGTAACAAAGTGCCTTTCGGCAGCCATCATGTTCTGCAACAGTGCAAAGCATCTGCAGGCCTCTGTTGAACTCTCCTGTGAGAGTGAAAAAGAGGCAGGCCAAAAGAGTCTGGGTCCGAAGATGGTTCGCGCAGAAGAGCTAGAGGAGGACGTGTACAACAAGCTGCTGATGGAGCTCAGGAACGAAGACACTCGGGGCGTTCCAGAATTTCATGAGGAGTCCAGCCATGTTTTGATGAAGTTGGTGCAGAGCCTGACACCCAGGTTGACCAAGCAGAGCAACCAGATTCCGCGCCCCGCCTGGAACTGGGCTCAAGGTGGCAACTTCACTCTGCGCCACCTGGCCTCCGGGACCAACTACTAGGAGCAATGCAGTATGGCTGGAAGGGTGGCCCATCCAACACCATCAGCCATTGTGGTCAGAGGAAGTGGTGCAGGCAATCATGCGAAGACATAAAAGGAGGAGCTCCTCCAGTTACCCTCCACTGAAGAAAGGCTGGAATAAGAAAGTTGCAGGAGCAGTGGTATCAAAGTGGAACTTCCCACAACCGTTGGAGCCAATAGATGGCAAGCACGTGGCCTGCAATCGCTCCAACCAACTCAGCGCTTCCACTTATTTCAACCTCCAAGGGCTTCTTTCAGCATCGTCCCTCTTCGCCATGGTCGATGCTGACTACAAGTTCCATGTTACATCGATGCTTCAGGCAACGGCTTGCATCTTCAAGATGCCCAGGTATACAATGCCAGTGTCCTCAAGGAGGGGCTGGAACGCAACCTCATTGTGGGCCTTCCCCGATCCAGACCTGCTGCCAATGACATGTAAGATGTGCCCTACTTCATCGTGGCGAGATTGGACGCCTTCTCGCTCCACAACCCTACCTGCATGAAGCCCTAAAAACCCAGGAGCTACCGTAAAGAAGGATCTTCAACTACAGGCTGTCCAGGGCAAGGCGGTGGTGGACAACGCCTTTTGGCACATCCTGGCATTACCAGGATTTCCCAGCGTACTTCTCAACATACCAGTGCAGTCGCATCGTCCAGAGTACCCGTGATGGGGAGCAATCCGAGTGGAAGCTTGCTGCCATCCTGCCACAATCTCATGCGCTAGCCTGAGTACCCAGTGTTACAGGATTAGGCTTGCTGGAAGCCCTCAGCAAGGCAATGGGGACATGGAGGCCTGGCGGAATGGAGGCAAGGGTGAAACCTGATAGACACTGAGGGATGTGCGAGCCCCAACCAGGAGCCTCACGTGAAGGGAAAGAAGCAGTCGCGAACCTTCTGAGCATGCCGGCGTGGGCAGACTCCCAGCTGGAGCAGTGGAGTGGCAAGACAGAGATATGTAGATCGCTTACATGGATGCTTGCCTTCAAGCCTGTCTTCATCACCACGGATGAGATTAGGTGGCCTGTATGTTTGCGGTGCTCCTATCAAGTGAACAGAGGGCGTTATAAAGAAGTTGTGTTTGTGTGTGAATGATGTGGATGAATTATTGACTATTATTATCTGATAATTAAATGCGGCCAAAGGTTGTTGCAGCTGAGGAGGGTGGAGACCCATACAGTTGCCGCCGACTATGCGCTTGGCACTGGGAGGTTTATCTTATCGCACAGCTTAATACCCATTCCGCACAGGTCATCCCTGCCCATCCAAAGCTATTCGTAACCCATCCCACAAGCATTCGGCAAAGACTCGAACCATTTCTAAAAGGTTTACCACCAAAGACTTTATTAGAGAAAAAGAATTGAAGCCAGTGTATGATCAAAAATAGGACTTTATTAATCAAGAAGCTATAAAAACAACAAGAGTCTCTGGCACACTCCTCTTGGTGCGTCCGTGCAAGGTCTCAGGGGTGAAGGGTCCAAGGTGCGCTGTGAAGTGAGGCCGTGTGGCTGGAGTGGCTTGTCTATCAGCTCCGCTGCCAGCAAGCAGAAGCGGTCAGGAATAGCGCCAGCCCCGCAGACAGAGCAGCCCATGCCTGCCAGAAGCCCAGGAGAAACCAGAAGTGAGGTCCGCAGGGGGCAGAGGCATGGTAGCCCTTGTCCCCTCGTCTGCCCAGGCGCTGCGCAATGGCATGGAGGCTCTCGCTGTGGCTGTCACGCATGGTTGTGGGGTTGCGTGCTGCAGGGAGGACTGGCAGGCACCAAGGCTGGCAGACAGGCTGGCAGGTGAGGCAGGACACCAAAAGGTCTGGCACGCACAGGCACCAAGTGCTAGGCAAGGCAGACATGAAACCAAAGGCTGGCAGGAAGGCAGGCAGCAAAAGCGGCAGGTCAGACTTGCGCATCCAAGGTGCAGGGAGGCTGGCAGGCAACGCTGGCAGGGAGGGCGTTGGCAAAGCAAGGGCTGTGCAAGGAGGCTGGCAGCAAGGCGTGGCAGGAGGCTGGCAGCATAGGCCTGCAGGCAGACTTAGCAGGCAGGGCAGGCAGGCAGTCAATCCCGTGCGGGCACAGGTGTCTTCTTGATGGCGACCTGCTTCTCGAGCTGCTTTCCGTTATATCCGGCGGGGCTGCACCCGCAATGCATCCCTCCCCGCATGGCGCAATTAACGCTTGGCTGTCCATTAAGGCTTCTGCTGTCGCCATCCAGCTCTGCGCTCGCGCTCGGCAACCGCTCTGCATACCGCTTGCATCAACTGTGCCATCTCGCTCTGCATCCGCTAATACTCCGTCTCCGGCGTGTCCGCTTTGCTGAGGCCCCCCAGAAGCCCTGCGGATGCCAATCGCAATCCGCTCCGCATCCGCCCTGCGTCCTCCCCGCGTCCATGTTATCCGCTCTGGTTATGCAAATTTTTGCCCCTTGTGAGAGAACGATAAGTCACGGATGGAGACTTTTGCTCTCTGTACGGCGGCGCTTTGTCCTTTTTGCATCCGTTGGGCAGTGTGACATGGGCTTTAAATGTAGTATGTAAAATCATCTTAAAGGATCTATGATTCTCCTTTAAGATTGTCTGCTGTTTTTCTAACCCTACATATCAAATATAAAGGAGAGAAAATTCAATCTTTTTCTTCCACTGTCTGTCTCTCTCTCTCTGTCTCTCTGTCTCTTTCTCTCTCACTCATTCACTGACTCACTCACTCACTAACTCACTCACTCACTCTCTCTCTCTCACACACACACAAATGTCTCTCAGTTGCTTAGTTAAATGGGAAATGGGATTTTGTAGGATTTGGTTGACTCAGCATGGTGACTCACTTATGGTACATTATGATCTTGATCTATAAAGCAGCAAATCAACTTCACCTGTTTGAACTACATCCTCATAACTTTTTTAAGAAAATAGAGACATATTTATTTGTACCTGCACTGTGGTGGCACTGTAGTTAGAATGTAGTATTGCAGTCTAATTCTGCTGATTGCTGGCTACTAGCAGTTTGGTAGGTTGATTCTCACTGGCTCAAGGTTGATTCAGTCTTTCATCCTTCCAAAGTTGGTAAAATGAGGTCCCAGATTGTTGGGGGCAAATGCAAATAATGCATACATTATAAATACATACATTGCCCAGAGAGTGCATCAAAGAGCTATAGTATAGGGCAGTAAGTAACCCTAAGTGTTATTTCTATTTGATTATTATATTACCAGCTGATATTGCCTGGGTATTTACTTATCCCAATCCTGTATTAGACAGGAAAATCCTGTACTCAGAACTCATGCTGCTGTACTGACTGTCGCACAATTCTTCTATTCCTCCACCAGAACGAGCCCTGTGAAACTGTTACCATGACAGAAGCCATTTTAAGGTACATGCACCCCGAGGGGTGTTAGGGGTGTCTTAACCCCCACAGTATTTCTTTCCAAAGGGTAAGTCATCTGTGTACCAAGTTTGGTTGAAATTGCTCGAGGCGTTCCAGAGTTATGTTGGAACATACATACAGCATAAATATAATAAAATAAGATAGGTAGGTAGGTAGATATGTAGATAGGTATGTAGGTAGATAAGAAGAAGAGAAAGAAAAAGAAAGAAAGAAAGAAAAAAAGAAAGAAAGAAAGAAAGAAAGAAAGAAAGAAAGAAAGAAAGAAAGAAAGAAAGAAAGAAAGAAAGAAAATTTCCATGGGACTTTTGATTGGCTAGAAATTTGATGAATGAGTGAATGAATGAGTGAATGAATGAATGAATGAATGAATGAATGAATGAGTGAATGAATGAATGAATAATAAATATAAAGAAAATCCAAAGCCTGAGTCGATCTTGGAATATCAAGCCAAAAGAATGACTTAGACCAGTTTGGTCTGCTTCCAGTCTGAAGGAATAAATATATAAAAGTACATACACACCACTCACACATACACACCGTGTCAGATAAATTTGACAGAATAATCAACACTCTTCCCCAGAGCTACAACTCTTTCATTTTCCAATCACTGAGAATTCAAAGATTGAATTCAAAGATCTGTTTTTTGGGCAATATTAAGAATTCTGGGATTATCTTTCCTTGCCAGCAATTATAGGGACGGCATAGATCAGATTCCTACAGCACTTTTACCTCCTGATTTAATGTGATGTAATGTGATGACTATTGTACTGGTCAAAGAAAGCTGCCTTACATCATTTCAGATTGTCAGTTCATTTAGTTCAGAATGAACTATGTTACATTAACTGTTTTTCATGGTTTCAGGCAGGCATCTACCTCAATTCTACCTAGAAACACTGGGGACTAAACTGGAAGATTATTTGCATACAAATATTAAACTGAGATACAGCAATAGCTGAAACTGATTAAAGTTCTGAGAGCACTACTAAACTACAGGTTTTTCATATTTTAATGGATATAGAATGGTCGCTGAATTTGATATGGTGGGTTAATTTTTGATTTGATCTCTTTTTAGGCACAGTAAAACATCCAGTACATCATTCTTGAACTAACAGTCTACATAATGTTTCTGCAACTTTGTAAACATCTTTGCTGTATTACATTAGATATATTCTATTTAATGTTGCAAATCCTACTTGAACTGATTAGAAAATAACTTCTTTCACAGGTGTAATGTTCGGCTTGGTGTTCCCATTAATTTATGCCCTCCCAGCATTCAAACATACCATTTGTTTCCTACTATCTTTAAATGCCGCTCTCTGGATTAATTGTAGAGTTTAATTGATGTAAAAACATTGTCTGAAGAACTATTTTAGTGCAGTGGTTAAGGCACCAGACTGAAAATTCCCCAACTGGGAGTTTTAGTCCTGACTTAGACATAAAGCTCATCAGGTAACCTCTGCCTCATCACTCTCTGTCTCTGTTCCAGGAAGGAAATAATGGCAAACAACTTCTGAAATCTTGCCAGGAAAACTGCAGATTTGTCCCGGCATTTTTCAGGCATCAATATTGACAACAACCACAACCACAACAACAACAAAAGGATTTGTTACCCACAGTTAACATTTTTAAATCTAGTTGTATCAAATGTTGAGTGTATGCATTTTTTCCCTGTTGAACGAAATTCAAGTCTGTAATCCATAACACTCTTCCTGTTTCTATGCCTGATTATCTGCAAAACTACCTATTCTTAAAATGATATCTTGACCTAGATATGCCTTTTTCCTGGCTACTTTTGTTCACTCCATAATCTAAATATCTATGATCCTATTGTCATTTAGGAAAGCTCTTAATAGGTGGGTCTTTTATTATGTGCAGGTATAGGATTTGTTCTTCCACACTAAAACTGAGATTTTTTATCTCTTGGGCTTTTGTTATATGTTTCTTACTGTTTATACAATAGAATCATTTTGACAGTGGGAAAGGCTAACAAACTGCACAATCAATCTGCAGGAGGTATACTGTGGTAGAGATTCTCATAAACAGAAAGGTGAGGAGCTGACCAATAAGCCAGAGAAAACGAACAATGGATACTCAAAATTTGTTGAAGTGGACTCTTCCTAGTCCTTTGAGCATTCAGAGGCAGGGATTAAAAACAACCAAACCCTTCAAGCCACAGCAGTCCAAACCAAGACCTCAAAATAACATTCAATGTAAAATACCTAATCAAGGAGGTAAATATATCGAATATAGGAGCAGCAGTTGTGGGTTTGTTCTTATTCTCGCCTCAATAGCCCTTCCGGCCTTATCCTTTTTAGCTAGCTTCTGGTCCCTTCCTACCCCCAGTCAGCCTTTCCAGCATGAGAAAACAGCTACTTTCTCTGCATGAGCAATGAACTGAATCCCAGACAGACAGAAGAATGGGGGATGTTTGTTTACACAGATCTTGTAAAGGTTATCCAGATGTGCTTTCTCTCTAGGGTTCTCTTTGTAGGCCTTTGGCATCTTCTTCAACCTATTTCTCCAAACTCAGCATCTGTTCTTTCTTCAGACAAGCCTTCATGCTTACTGGGCACTCATTCTGCAAACACTCATAGTCAAGGAGGCAGGTGCTTCATTTTGTGTGTGTGTGTGTTGTGTCTGTGTGTGTGAGTTTATGAAAGCTTCAGACTATAAAGCTGAAACCATCACCAGAATCAATTCTTCCTTTCGTGGAAGAATGTTGTGGCTATCACTTGCTTTTTGTATAACTAGCATTGCCTATTCACTTAATAAAAACAGCTTTCATTAGAACATCAGGATTTAAATTTTGATGGGTACTTCAATGCTATTGACTGCTGCTTTATTGCTGGACTGCTGCTGCTGTCAGTAATTCTTTATTTTCAATGTTCCATTACAGTTTCGATACCACTCTTACAATCCTTCTCTTTCAGCAGCAACAACTTATATGACTACTAACAAGGCAGGGCAAGGCAACAAGGAGGGACCTGCACATAGCTGCCCTGACCTCTACTGTCCCCTGCACTCCTTCCATAACCCATGCACCACCTTTTGCACACTTTCCTGACCTGGGTTGCCTCCTGCATGCCTTCTTTGACTCACATAGCACTTTTCCATGTCCCTGACCTGTCCCAGTCCATTCACACACATAGCACAAGTGGAATAAGCATGTTGATTTCATACAACCAACTCCATGATCATTCCTCAAGTCCCAACTTCATGTGAGCAGGGCTGTATCTTCAGATTCCATTCCAAAATTATGCTTTGAAGCACATAGGAACAATGCAACAACAGAATATGTTTTGCTGACTTTCACTTGCACAGTTTAAGGCAAACATGCACAAATCAAGTCCTCAGTCCCAGTGCCAAGATTTTAATTTTGGACCAAATTTAGGTCCAAAACACATTTGGGGAGTGTTTATACTGAATAAATACTGACTGTATTTAATTTTTTAAATAAAATGTTCACTTATATTCAATTACCCTCATTATTCATTGCAGTGTGGCTCATATTATGCTATTTGGTGTTCACACTTTTTTTCAGGAATGGGACTTCTGTGCCTTTTGAAGCACCTTATTTGAATGACTTCCAAAATTTCACTGGTGTAATAACTTTTTTGTACAAAACATGGAGAGCATGAGCCATTAATGTCACTGACAAAAATGGGTCCAGTGTTTGCCACAATCAAAGGAAGTAGGTCATAAAACCCTGAATCTGAAGTGCTGAAATATTGAAATATCTGGATTCCTCTTGGATATTCCTGTTGTCCTTCAAAGATAGTATGTCTCCTTCAATGATAGTATGTTTGGAAACATTATTGAAAACCTAAGTTAGGTTGGTAAGATACCGCTCAAATGTCTTAAACTGGGACTATAACACTTGTTTAGACTGAGAATCATACCTGAACACTAAATAGCATAATACAAGCCACACTGCAATGAATAATGAGTATATTTAAATGTAAGTGAACATTTCATTAAACTAATTAAATATGGTCAGTATATGCAGTCCCCAAATGTTTGGTCCAAAATTAGAATTTTGGGACTTTGGGTTCAAATACATGCAACTGGGATTGAGGACTTGATTTGTGCATGTTTGCCTTAAACTGTACAAGTGAAAGTCATATCAACACCATCAAAAAGTCTGTTTACAGAAGAATATTTTTTCCTACCATATAAGAATCAGATGATATAACAAGGATCAAAGGATATCACAGATCTTGCTGAGCCAAAGTATGCCCTTCAAAGCCACAGGGCTGAACAATATAAGTTCAGCACAGCAAGCTTCCTCATCAGTCACTGCAGGTTCAGCAGGCAGCTACATTTTGGCTCAATGGCCTGAGTGCTTCTGATCACATTACACAAAGCAAGCTGCCTTCATGACTTTTCTCATCTCTGAACATGCAGGGATGATTTGAATTGGCAGTCTTGCCCTTTTTAATCCTCAGCAGTCCATTTTTGAGTGGATTAAAAATAGAACCCAGAATGTTTAAATCTAATGGGAACCATGATAAATACCAATTGAATGTTGCTTGGATTTTCACAATGGCTTTGAGATCTCTTCTGTCTTGACCTTCTCATGCCCAGTGCATATGCAACTTTTTCAAAAGCTTGATACATTCTAAATATAATTTACTTTAGAATTTTTTTTTCAAAGAAGATGGATGGAAAGTAGTGTTCTTAGGGTGATAGTGCTCCTGTATTTATTGAGTTATGAGGTGACTGAGGAGTCTGTTTAAATATCCTGCCTCTTATTGTGGAATGATCTTTTCAACATTCTCTGACCTTCCCTAGAGTCCCATACAGAAGTCCTCCTGCTGGGCTTTTTCAATATAGGGGCTACTGTCAGAGCTACAGTAAAGGGAAGTTCTACTCTTGTGGAATTGTTCTTCTTTATTTCTTTTCCTAGGAAAGTTCCAAGTAAAACTAGTGAAGACTTTCAAAAACAATTGTGGCCAGCTTTTAAACAGATTGTATACTGTATTAAGTTCAGAAAAAAGCAAGCATATTTTTAGAGAAAACACCTTGTCTTTCATTATGATATAGTAAAAGCTAGGAAAGGTGAAGATAGATAGATAAAAAGTCGACATTGGTTCTGTGTTGGTGATGCTGTCAATGGTATCATCATCCATCATTCATAATAGATGAAAATATAATTGGCGTTGTAATCCATAGAGCACCATTATCTCTACTACATCAAGGCTCAGAGCATGCAATCATGGCCAAAGCTGATCTGTGTAAAACAATCAATAGCCTTCTGCTATTAATTGGGCCATAGGATTATTGCAAAGACTATGCAACAAGAGCTGTACAAAGCTTCCATTAAAGCTGTGTAATGGATGCCTCTTCTCCATCGAGAATTAAGAGCATCATGCTGAGACTTTCTCTGGCACTTCTCTGTGTATTTAAATGACTCTTCTCTTTCTTGGAAATGTTGGACACAAATAACTTTGTCAGGAAAGATCTCAGTGCCTCTGTAATAATAATGCTTAAAATTCAGAAAAAGGAATAAAACCTAATGAAATTAAAAATAAATAAAACAAACAGTTTTGGCAATACATGAAGATTATAAATTGTATAGTTTGATCATGTGCATTCTAAGATCAGGGGAGAGAAACATTCTTTTATTTCATGTTGCTTCTGAAAATTCAACCAATAGTGAAACTGTTGTGTGAGTTCTGGAATCTAGTCAAATATTTCTTGTTTTAGATGTGCCTAGGGCAACTCTGTTTTGTTTTTGTTTTTTTTACATCCCTATGATTCTGAGAAAATATATTCTTCGATTCCTCTCTTTTCTCTTGTACAACATCATGGAAACTCAAGCCTTTAGACATAAACTTTCTTCCAGTGATTGACAAGTATTGATCTGAAAAAAGAAGCAAAGCAGGAACTTCACTTAATGTGGTAAAATACCATAAAGTAACCCTCTTTATTTATGATTAATTGCTTTAATTGGTCACTTAAAATAGTGAACTGACAAGAAATCTCTCACATAGATTGCTGTGTGGTGTGAAGAACGCAACACAGTTTCATTCTCTCCCTTGGGCAAAACCATTTACATTCTTCTTATCATTACCCAACTCTGGGTACATCCATGAATTAATTGATAAAGCCATTTCTGGCAACTATATTATGACTTAGGAAGGGAAATCTTAGGGAAAAAATATAAAATGAAAGCTTAATCAAATTTGGACTTCCAAGTGAAGAATGGCAAGCTAACACATTTCCAAATTTATTTGTTTATTTATTTAATCAAATGTATTTGTCACCCATTTCATGGTTCAAATGACTTTGAGTGACCTGAATGAGCAGAGGTCAAATCATGGCCACAGCCAAAGACCTGTGAGTCGACCAGCCTCATGAATCCTCTCTGGAAAAAGAGAAGGCAGGAGATTGCCCACTTTGTGCTCTAGATGGCTACTTCTTGTGAGTAGACCACAGTTTCTCATGGGTTTATGTATATATCAAACACAGCAGAACCTTTTTATGGACACTGTTTAATGTCATTTTCTAATTACTTTCAGAAATTAACTATTTAATTACCATAAGGCAATTATAAATCTTCAAAATGCCGCCTGGTGAGTTTACCTTCATTCCAGAACAAAAAGAAAAAAAAGTACATTAAGAATATAAAATAATTTGAAATAAAGTCCCTGTCACACTGCACCAATGGATGGAAAGAGGATGTAAAACGGAGAAAAACACTTGACATCCATTGGTTAACGCGATGCTTCCGTTCTGTACTCACTGCCTCCGTTTTGCTTCCTCTCTATCCGTCCAGCATCCGTCTATTGACATTTCATCTGCTCAGAAGGTTTTGAGCTGCTCAAAACTTTTGAGCGGAAAATGTATCCAATGCGTCTGTTCTGCATCCGNTCCTCTATGCATCCTCTACGCATCCTCTACACATCCGCTCTGCATCCTCTACACATCCTCTACGCATGCGCTTTCCATCCGCTCTGCGTCCTCCCCCCGTCCGTTCCTTTCCGTGTTATCCTCTCTACTTATGCAAATTTTTGCCCCTTTTGAGAGTGGATAACAATGGATGGAACATTTTTCTCGTCCGCTGTGTCCTTTTTACAGACATTTTGCATCCGTTGGGCAGTGTGACAGGGCCTTAAAGAGCAAAAAGCTGAATAAAATTAGCTTTTTTTAAAATAAGTTTGTAACTCAAGAATGTTATAAATTAATTCATGGACCAAGTCAAATTTTTATTATTAGAACTTTTGCTTTAAGATTTTGGAAATCATTATATAAATAAATCACCCCTTCATGGAAATTGAATTGTTTAATCTATCTTAAGTCATAACAGAAATTTGAGACTTGATGATTTCAGGAATTGAACATTAGAGAGATCTAAAGATTCCAGGTAGAAAAGGGGAAAAGATGAAGGGTTGCCTTTTTTTTTGTCAGCATTAGGACAAAAAAGACAAAAGAAACAAATCAGAAAACGGTATGACATGTGAAATGCTTCAGGTGGTCAGAAGATAACAGCTACAGTGTCAGCAATCACATCTGCTTCAATGGACAGATTATTTCCAAAAGATGATAAACAGGTTAGATACAAATGAAGCATAACTCTACTTGGCTTTTTATATCAGTCAAAATTGACTAATGCTCTCAAGTTCTATCAAGCTAGAGCATGATAGATTGATTAATTTGTCACATGGTTATACAGATAGCTTGGATGATGTATACTTCAGGTATCAATGACTTTAATCCAGATCATTGGCCATGTTACTTATGAGTGTTGACAATTGGAATCCAATACATTGTGTTGACTACAGATTTCCCAGACCCAAACACTGTTCATTTTTGGAATTCAGTTTAACTGCAAAGGCAGACAGACTGGATATTCAGAAAGCACGTTTGGGAGAGAGAGTAATTACAGATGAACTGACTCGACTATGGTGAGGAAGAAAAATGTTTGGATGCTCCCTGTATCCACTCAAATAGCAATAGCATTTAGGCTTATATATTGCCCCATAGTGTTTTACAACACTCTCTGGAGGATTTAGAATGTAAGTATTATTTCCATATTGCTTCCAACAATCTGGGTCCTCAACTTGCCAATCTTGGAAAGATGGAAGGCTGAGTCAATCTTGAGCCCAGGCAGGACTGAACTCCAGGTTGTGGGCAGAGTTTATCTGAAATACTGACTTTAACAATTATGTTACCAGGGCTCTTCAAAGCTAATTATTTAACAAAGTTAAGGCCCTGTCACACTGCCCAACGGATGCAAAACGTTTGTAAAAAGGACACAGTAGATGAGACAAATGTTCCATCCATTGTTATCCGCTCTCAAAAGGGGCAAAAATTTGCATAAGCAGAGCGGATAATGACGGGTGAGGAGGTACGCCAGGCATCCCGGATCTGTGGACAAAGCGGTATGCATAAGGATGCGTCATGAGATGAGCGCTTACGAGGCATGCGCTAAACAGGATGCAAGTGGATCGAGTAGATGCATGGCATTAGAGGTGCGTATGAGGATTAGCAGATGCAGGTACTGCATTAGAGCATCGTCGTTACGACCGCATGCCGACTTATAGATGGAGATGCCGTTAGAGGATGCAGACTGCGGATGCGTAGGCGGCATAGATGCAGATGCGCTTTGCGGCATCCCCCTTCATCCTTTTCTCCGTCCATGCCTACTAATGCTGCGTGTCCGTTTCGCCATTCCTCCCTCGCGTCGCTGTCAGTTACCGCTGGGAACGGATTTGAGCCTGTGCCTCCGGATGCAACCAGCGGGCATGCCGGAGAGGATATCAGCAGCATGCGGCTATAGATTTGCTCGAGCGATTCCGCTAGAACCATGAGTGGGTGCCCGTATGCCCTTAATGAGGATGCCAAGGAAGACGACTCACACCCTCTGATGATATGGACGCATGGGATTCAACATTTTGCGCTCGAAAAATGTTGAGCAGCTCAAATAACCCTTCTGATGCGCCGATTGAAAATGTCAATAGACGGGATGCTAGGACGGTAGGAGAGGAAGCAAAATGGACAAGGCAGTGATTACAGAATGTAAGCATTGTATTAACCAAATGGCATGTAACCAATGGATGGCAAGTGTTTTTCTCTGTTTTACATCCTCTTTCCATCCATTGGTGCAGTGTGACAGGGGCTTTAAGTTTAACAAATTATTTAGAAAGGAAATAACCCTGAAGTAGTAGCATTTTTATTTCTTTACAGGTTTTTTTTATTCTATTGTACATATTATCATGATTATAAGTTTGCAGGCAAAGATGTGTTTCTGTGTTTGTATTCTGTGTATGTTCACAGAACATGTATCATGAGTTTGTATGGATCCAAATGTACGACTGCATTTAGTAAAATTTGGTAATCGAATGTGGTATTATCAGCATTGTTATTTATCTCATAAAACATAAGAGGAAGGAAAGAAGGGAGGGAGCGAGAGAGGGAGGAAGGAAGGAAGGAAGGAAGGAAGGAAGGAAGGAAGGAAGGAAGGAAGGAAGGAAGGAAATGTACATTGGTTATTGAGGTTGCTAATTTCATTATGACAGATTTACATTAATATAAATAATAATAACTTGCCCAGAGAGGAAATTCTCATAAGCAGCTGATGAAGGCCAAGGTCTTCACAGCCTACTGATGTTAATGGCCCCCTTCAAGTAAATGGAATTGATTAGGTGAAATATTGCTCACCTTTTTTCATCAAGATAGTGCTATTCCAAAATGTCAATTGCACTAAAAATTAATGATATCAGCTATCCAAACATCGTACCAAAGTTCACATAGGTATTAATTATCATTTCAATGCTGTGCATTTCCAAATGAGAAATAAATGACTCTAACAAAATACATGTGGTGGTTGAAGTGATTGGGTGTCAGTAAGTCAGAAAAATACAATTTACATGGAGATAACTTCTTTATGTTTTTTCTGTCTTTTTTATTTTATACACACTGAATGCACAGAAAATTAACAGCTTCTTTTGGATGGAGAGAATGAAAAGCCAAAATTTATGGACCATAAAAACAAGCTGACCACTGCTTATTGAATTTACATTCCTCTACAAAAAGGTAGAATTAGACATGTTATAAAAATATAAACTTTTCCATTGCTTGTATCCCTCATTATATTATATTTCTAATGTTATTTCATTTTATTGACTCCTGGACGAAGGGATAAAAGGGCCACCTGGATAAAAGGATATATATATAACTAGCTAAGAGGTGCCATGTGGTAAGATCCAAGAGGTAATTAATGGCTCTGTGTGGGAGCACGGTGTTACCTACTTTAGAGGAAGTTGTGGGTGCCTCCTCCTGATTTGGGCTTAATGGTATTCGTCAGGTTTCATCCAGTTTCCAAGTTTCCTTTCTTAAGGAATGTTGTTGTTGTGGAGATAGGCACTTAGGTTCAGAGGAGATGGAGGTTGGGAATGGGGCATACTGTTTTGCACTGGTTAACTTGCTTTCTCTGTGAAAAACAATAGGGTCAAGGGTGGGATTCAAATTTCTTAATAATCGATTTTGTGGGGATGGCCTACTTTGTGGATGTGGCTTGATGGTCATGTGACTGGCTAGGCATGGCTTGTATGTAAATATTATAAATGTTTATGTAAATATTGAATTTTTATTAAAAAAAGAGCAACTTTTTCCCAAAATCAGGCAGAGCAGGCAGGCAGATTGAGTTGCTCACAGAATTACAGATACAGTTAGATATCTATGTTTCTGCCATCTACTACCTGAGTCTGCACTGAATAAGAAGCTTCAGGCTCAGTTCTGCTTTTAGATTAGCTAGAAAGCAAGAAATCCAATGATTTCCTGTTTTTTACCTAATCTAAATCTCCCAGCACAGCAGAACAGCTGATGGTCAAGAAAAAAAAGGAAAAATAGCAACTTTGCAGGCAAGTTTGATGGTGCACTTGCCAGGTAAGGAGTGAGTGGAGAGGGCAGGGCGGGGCCATCCAGTGGCATGATTTGCCAGTTCTCCAGCAGGTAGAATCTCACCCCCTGGTGAGAGTGAGTTTTGTGTGTGCGTGTAGATCATTTCCTAAAAACCTCAGCTGTCCTACCCAGACAGCTGACAAACACTGCACATGGGGGTGCAGTGTTTGAAAATCCTCTTTTTTCCTGCTTTTTCAACCTCAGCTGTGCCACACAAAGCAGCTGAGGTTGAAAAGCAGGAAATAAAGGACTGTCAAGAGCCCAGGCAGGTGGCTGGGCCAAATAGAGCAGCAGACACCGAACTGATTCAGTGTCTGCTGCTCTTCAGAGCTACCAGTTCTATAGAACTGGGCCAAACCAGTAGTATCCCACCCCTGCATAGAGTCCTGCAATGTGGAGCAAAACAATCAAAACTAGAAAATCTTTCCCACTTTCTACCTAATAACATGATGATGAGAAAGCACCTAAAAATCATGTTGGACTCCTTTAAGGTCACTGTGACATGCAGTATTTGCATTTTGGAGTCAGGGAAGCAAAATGCCTTAATGGGAGGGAATCAAGATCATAAAATAAATCCATCAACATTTCTAATGGGAGCAGATTTATGAGACTGACAAAATGGAATCTCATAGTAGCTGGCTTTCTCTGTTTCATAATCCACAAAGGCAACATTTTGTGAACAAAGAAAATCTTTCATAAAGAAAAAAAGAGTGGGGTTTCTATTTTAAAAAATTAAGTTTCTTAGAAAAAATCTATTTACATTTTATTATTGTAAACTTACATTAAAATATTGCCATAAAGAAACATGTCTTGCATGTTCTTGTGTGAAGCTACTTCTTTGGGCCATATTTTATTTGATTTGATTTTAGGTAAAAGGCTGAAAAACAATACATTTGGAGGGTGTTTTATTTTAGAACGTATCTGGAATGCTTTTTTATATATCTTTTAGAAAATCTAACAAAATATGGAAATGAAACATTTCTTTAGTAATGCAGACAGAGTGAAATGAGTAGATTTATACTTGTATATACATTCCAAGAGAAAATGAGATAGCCTATAACTGAAATGTTTTCCTTTATTCATCAAATTCTCTAAATTATCAAGTCCCCAAGACTATCTTCAAACTAGGAGATAACTTGAGACTTCTCCAAATCTTCTTACTTCACTGCCCTACTTCCCCCATCTATTCTCACTGAGTTTCTTTTTACTGAATAGATATTAGATCCTACACAGATAGTTAATTCCATATACTGTATTTGTATAAGTGTTTGCATGCACTTATAGAAATCTGTCTAGTTCTCTCCTAGTGAATCTGACTAAAAATGAATAAGAGCCTATATTTGGGCCTACATGGTGGTAATATTGAAGGTGAAATGTTGTTACTCTGACCTTATTACATCTGCTTGGAGCAGGTTAACTTCAAGGTTCATCTGAAGGACTGTGGTGAAGAATATCCATTTTACCTGGCAGACAAAGTTGCTCAAATTCACGCAGGATTTCATTCTGAAAGGGAAAGTCTGATGAATTGGCTGGGGAATAGCTTTGCAATGTTACCTGGACTGAGTTTGATTCTGTTGGCCTAACAAAGTGGATAGGGACATTTTGTCTGTTCAATCACCTTTTTTTTTTAAACCCTGGAACCTCTGATTAATTAATGGTCACTGGTAGAGCTATGTAGTCGCTACAGCTTTTTTGAGAGATGGGTTGCTTTCACTAGTCTGAAAGGAGGCAGTGATATCCTCTTTCTCAAGAGGTCACTGCTGTGTCCTTCCTTATTAAATAATTATTGACTGGTTTCCAATCTTCTCTTTGAAGGGAGGGGAGAAGTTTGTGAAAAAATGGTTGGATGACAGCTACATGGAATCCTGGAAGATATAGATTGTATGGAGCTGTTTCAGTCTGATTTCAGACCAGAGAACAGTCTGGAGACAGCAGTGGTCATACTTGTTGATGACCTTTGGTGGAGCCAAGGTGGGGCTTCTATCCCAATCTTCCTTGACCTTTTAGTGGATTTTGATAGGAGTGGCGGGTACTGTGTTCCACTGGTTTATATCCTTCTCAGTTCCAGTTAGTGTTGAAAGAAGAGACAGAACATATCCATAGCCCTTCACATGTGGGGTGCCTCAGGGACTGACACTCTTTTCTCCTATTTAATATCTAAAGGAAGAAGGTGTTACTCAGCTCTACATTTCAACCCTGAGCTGCCCAGGTGATGCTGTTAATATATTGATCCAGTGACTGGGGGTAGTTTATATCTAGATGGGGTGGAACAAACTCCAGCTTAATTCTGGCAACACTGAGGAGTTATGGCTCTTTAGATCATCAGGAATGAGAATGTTACCTTTTGTTCTTGCAAGGGTCCGAATTTCTCCATTCAAGGCTGGTGTACAACTTGGGGGTCTTTCTGGACTCACAGCTATTGCTAAAAGAACAGGTGGTAACTATGGGCAGGAGGGCTTTTGCACAGATTCTCTTGTATGCCTGCTTCACCCTTTGTATTTGATTTGTGTTCTATTTAAGATTGTTTTAGTCTGCAATGTCTGTGTGGATTGGTGTTTATCTGTTTTTATGGACTTTTTCAGGTATGTGCATTGCTCAGAGCTCATTGGAATTGACTGCCCAATACATTTGAATAAACAAACAAATAAAATACTGGATACATGATTACTCTCTGCCTGTTCTAAATAAAATGAAGTCAAAGTTATTTAGATATAAAGGCCAACAATAATTTACTGTGTTGCTTTATGAGTCAATGAAAAAAAAATTGTATGCAGCACTTGTACCATATAGCAAAACCTCCATCTAACTTTTAAAGTTAAGTAAGTAAAGCCTTAGGCATTGTAAACTTCCTGACTACATGCACCAATGCTCATTTAATTTTATATTAGAGTGGAGTTTTTAAATATTATCCTTTAATTAGAGATACCTTATGAAAACAAAATGACCTTGACTTGCAAAATAAATTAAACCACTTAGGAGAGCATCTCTCTCTCATTTATTACTAGATATTTTAATTGGAGTGGGACATTCTTTTCTTTTTTTAAAATATGGGTCCTACCTCAGATAGGGAATTCTACTGTGCTGAAATATGTGTTGCAAATTCCAAGTTCCAGAACTTTCCTGTGAAATAATCTTTTTTTTTTTTTTTGCTCCTTTGCAGCTACCTTTCCTGATCTGAAAAAGACAGATGAACACCTGGTTAAAGTAATCAGTTTGGGTTGATGGGGACATCCTGGTATAAAGAATATGTTTATATATGTGCTTATACATATGTATAGCTAAGACACTAGGATATTTCAGTTATAAAAAAGGCACTTCCAAGAATATAGCTGTTGGAAGCTCCTTGTTTTATGTCATGCTGAATATTTATCTTCCAATCCTAACTGGAAGAAATAACTAAAAAGAAAATTAGATGAGAAGATTTTCATCATTGGAAGCCAAAAAAGCTGAAGTTTTGGATTAAAGACAGGTCACACATATACTAGATCATCTCATGGATAAAGTACCTTGCAACAGTTATATGAAAATATTTTTCTCCCTTGTGATGCTGTGGAGTAGGGCATCTGTTGTTGTTTTTGAGAATTTTGTTTTCTTATTTTGCAGAGCTACAACATATAAAGAACAATTGGAATTGGTTATGTCTATAAGGATTAGACATGATAGCAATATTCCAATATCTAAGGGTTTGCCACAAAGAATAGGGGGTCAATCTATTCCCCAAAGCACCTAAAGGAAAGACAAGAAGCAATGGATGGAAACTAATCAAGGAGAGAAGCAACTAGAATTAAGGAGAAATTTCATGGTAGTTAGAACAATTAATCAGTGGAAACAACTTGCTTCCATAAGTTGTGAATGCTCCAACACTAGAAGTTTTAAAGAAAAGATTGGACAACTATGTGTTTGAAATGGTATAAGGTTTCCTGACTAAGCAGGGGGTTGGACGAGAATGTCTCCAAGATCCCTTCCAGCTGTTATTCTATTCTATTCTTAGTGTTTCCTATCAATTCAGCATCTCAAATTTTTGGATGGAGGGCTTATTTGGGGGGAGAGAAGTAGGATCCACTGGTTTTGACAGCATTGACTAACTGGCTTGTCACCCAAGCCTGACATCAAAGCCTGAGTGAGACTGAATGGCCCAAAGTCATCCAGCCTTCTTTCATGCCTAAGGTGGAACTAGAACTCATTTCTGGTTTCTAGCCTGGTACCTTAATCACTAGAGTAAATTGGCTCTCTATCTAATTATAGGAGAATGGTTTGGGGAAAATCTTAGAATAGCTTTTTGCAGAACAGTTTCCATCATATTCCTGATTACAAAATCAATCAATAAATGCCAATTCAATGTTGTGTTTGTATCCTTGATATAAATGGACATGATGGACAAGTTCTTGACTAATGAGATATTATTCTTGTAATTCAATAAGAGCCTCATATTGCTACCTGTATGGGATTCATAAAAAGGCTTTCCAACAATGTGCATAAGCCACATAGAAAGTATTCTAAATAATATAAAACTGCTTAACTTTAAATATCTTACATCACTTTCAGACCAATCCTAGGGCCTTTTACATTGGTAAAGAAGAAAACTGGCTCATAAATATATCAAATAATGATATGCGAATAGAGATAGCTATTGGGAGACCTAAAGAAGGTTCTTGGATGAGAAGTGAAACATCTTATAAGAAAAAACAAGAAAGTCCAGTTGCCTCTTGAGAAAAGCACCTTTGGAACAACCATGACATGGATGACTGAGAATCTCCATAGATTTCCAATATGTAACATGGACAGATAAATTAGAATTCAGTAGTCCATTCTGTAATAATACTGTACCTGAAGGTGCACTACAATGGTGTTATTGAATTTTTTTTACTACCAGTTGTGGCATGTTGTGAATTTTTTTTACTACCAATTGTACCACTACCAGGGTGTGGCATGGTGGGTGTGGTATGGCTTGGTGGGTGTGGCAGGGGAAGGATACTGTAAAATCTCAATTTCCACCTCACTCCAGGGGAAGGATACTGTAAAATCCCCATTCTCTCCCCACCCTACTAACCTGCTTTCCAGTTCCGTTCTCTTGTGCAGGGCAACAAAATAAGACACAGCTGATCAGCTGGGACTCAGGAGGCAGAGAATAGAAGGGGGCCAACCAGAGGTAGCATTTACCGGTTCTCCAAACTACTCAAAATTTCTGCTACCAGTTCTCCAGAATCTGTGAGAACCGGCTGAATACCACTTCTGGTGCACAATACTCATCATGTGATTCTCCAAATATTTCAAACAATCCTGAAATTGACAAAGACGGGAAAAGCTTAGAAAGAATAAAGATTAAGAATATTATTTTGGATTATTGTGCAGTCAGCAACACTAGAACAAAGCATGTATACTAACATTATGCTGAAATTTGCTTTACAACATCTCAAAATTCACTTCTTTAAGTGAAGCTCCCAGAGACCTCAGAGTTTTAAAGTGCTTGAGAATGTTTTTTTTTTATCACTCAGTGTTGTTTTTAAGTTCAATGAATTCCAGAACTTGTTTACTCTAAATCTAGAAATTGCCTTCTTAATTTCCCTCATGATGCTGCTTTTGATAATTCTTCTCCATTCTCACTATGGTAAAATGAGAAAATCTAGAGATGAATAGAGTTTCATTCATTTTTTGATATCTTAGCAACATTCTCAGATTTTTAGACAGCAAGGAATAGATTAATTAAATTATTATTCCAAAATAAAATAAAGTTTTGATTTAAAATGTATTTATAGTAGAGGATTTATTCACCCAGCCAGATGGCACTGTGCACATTGTTCTGAAAATTCTGGATGTGCCTTCAGACAACATCTGTGGGTCTGAAAAAAAAGATTGTCACTTCTCTTTCATGAAAATAAAATATATTTTTTATTCTTTTTTCACTGAGTCTGGCCCATGCTGAGAATAAGTATATCTAATGAGGAAAAACTGATGCCTTGTTCAGAAATGCCCAGATTTTAAAAATTTCTTCAAAAATAGCCCAGAGAAATTGAGAATTTATTTGTTTACCTTAAGTAAAAATGATAAAACTGACATTTTCTCATTCATGAAAAAGAAACAAGAAAAAAAATATGATGCCCCATTTCCTTGCCCATTCTGGGAGGATAACATCATGGATTCCTAATATTGCTAATAATAACCCCCAAAGAAACTAAACAGAAAGAATATTACTGCTTTTGAACATTGATGTTGGAGAATACCTTTGGAATACCATGGAGAGCAAGAAAGTATACCCATGGATCATCAAACAGATAGATCCAGAGTTCTCACTTAAGCACAAATGAGCAAGTGCAAATTATCCCACTTTGAACCAAGTGCAGTATATTAAGACCAAGATCTCTGGAGAAGGCTCTAAGGCTGGAAATGATGAAAAGAAAAGGAAAAGAACAACCAGCAGTAAGGTGGATAGACTCCATTACAGTAGTAAGCGGTGCACCATTAGAAAACTTAGTGGAAGAGGTCAGAGGTAGAATGTCATGAGGGGGGGGGAGAAATCCATGTGGTTGCTAAGAGTTGACACCAACTTGATGTTATGTAATCAATCAATTAGTCAATTACTCCCCTCCCCAGATTGAACTGGATGAGCAATATACAGATAGTCCTTGACTTACAATTGGTTTAGTGATCATTTCAAGTTACAACAGCACTGAAAAAAATAACTTACGACCGTTTCTCACACTTATGACCATTACAGCATCCCATGGTCATGTGAAATACATTTGGATGCTTGATGACTGTTTCATATTTTTGACCGTTGCGGTATCCCAGGGGTCATTTGATCACCTTTTTCAGCCTTCTGACAAGCAAAGTCAATAGAGAAACCAGATTCACTTAAAAACATTGTTAATAATTTAACAACTGCAGTGATTCAGTTAACAAATGAGGCAAAAAAAGATGGGGCAAAAGTCACTTAACAAATTTTTTACTTTAGCAACATAAATTTTGTGATCATGAGTCGAGGACTACCTGTAGTAAACTTCAAACTCATGAAAAGATGGGGGGGGGGGTTTTTGTAACCCTNGGGGGGGGGGGTTTGTAACCCTGGAAGTGTATAGTCTGTAGCTGTGAGTGTGATGGGAAATTTTCCCTGTGCCTTCTTAATTTACTCTGATCTTTAAACAACCAAATAAAATTCCTCCTGCCCCTTTTTATAGATACCCTCTCCCCAGCTGTTGGGTTGGTGGCAGAGTTTATCTAATTTGAGTAGTGCAACATGTTCTTTATGGAGACAGTAGTTTGGAGGATTGCAGATCAGTAATCCTGATGATTACTACAACTGTTATGTTTTGCTCAGCATTGCAGCAACATCATTTTAAATTCAGTAATATATTACCTCTCCATAAAGTCTCTAGAGTTATAGCCCTAGGCTGTTTAACAGCAGCAGTAAAGTCTATGACTATCCTCTGAAAAATATTGTATCATTGAATAGCTAAGGGGGAAATCATTTGATTTGGTATAATTTCTCTGGCACCAATGCTGCCCATCTCTGCAATTGCATAGCATTATCACCATTCGCTGTGCTCTGTGTTTTCTGCATGGAGAATTGAAACATCATTTGAGATTCCTCCAAGGAAGGATTAACAAGAGCGGCTGTGACATGACTTGATTAATTAATAAGACTGGAGTACACTCTGGCCCTAATGAACTTCTAAGACAGGAGATCATTCTGACCTTCAATATTTTAGAAGCCAAGTGAATAAAATAATTTTGGCTTGTCCTTCACTAATAATACAGCTAAAATTCATTATAATATATAGCAGACTAGTTGCCTACTACCTAGGTGATTCATCCTCTCTCTATCTTTATAATTTAACAAATTGGAACTAATGGTCATGGTTTGAAGTTTAAAAGACAAACAAAAGAAGGATTTTTTAAAAAATGCATTTGTCGTTTTAGTATTTAAAGAAAAAAGCTGATAGTATTTGCCTTTTTCTCCTCTTTAGGGATTTTCTCCCCCCAAAATCAGTTTTTTTCTGGCATGTCTCTTCATACCGAGATGGAGATCAATATATAAAACAAACAAACAAACAAATAAGGAACTAGACATTGTCATTTATTTTATTTATCTACTTGAGATATAAGTGCCTGTGTAAACAAAAAGAGTAAGCAAAAAAAAAATGTAGAGACACTTAAATTGTAGAAGTATCAGGAGGAAAATATAAATAAAAGGACTGCTAAGAAAAGTGTATACAACAAAATGAAATTCAATGTAGGGAAAAGTAAAGCCCTACACTTAGGCAAGAAAAACCAGAACAGACCTGCCAACCCCTGATAAAGGAAAATCTGGAGACCCATGAAAAAAAATCTGGAAATTCTATAAAAAATAGTGAGATTCACGGTCACGTGAATGACTAACCAATCAGAGCGTG